>PVKZ01001999.1:0-279754 GCA_004027375.1 Macroglossus sobrinus
TCTGTCTCTCTCTCTCTCTGTCTCTCTGTCTCTCTGTCTGTCTGTCTGTCTGTCTGTCTGTCTGTCTCTCTCTCTCTCTCTCCTCTCTGTAGTTTTTTCTTCTCCACTCCACCCCACCACCTACCTTCTGGATTCACCTCCTTTTACTTTCCTTTGTATATCTACTTTATTCTTCTCTCTAGCTGTCAACAACTTTTTCTTTCTTGCTGGTCTGCATGACAAAATATGGCCAAGAACAGCTTTTAAATGTACTTATGCTCTGGTTCAGTTACCTAAAGAGGGGAAGAGGTCTCCTTATTGATTCCCAGGAGGAGATCAACTCAAATAAATGAATCTATGTTTTTGTACTCACTTCCTGAGTCTCTTTTTACCAAAAGGCTGTCATTATAAATATTTTTTGTTTTGTGACTTGTTTGTGAAATACCTTACAAATTTAACCTCATCAAATAAGTTTTTGCGTATTGCAAAGTTTTTGAAGTATCCTATTTTATTAACCTTGTTATTTGTTTAACCTAAAGTCATATTTGTAAAAAACACAAAAACCACTTAATGCAGTTTTTAGAAATAATGAATAATACAATGAAAAAAAAAAGTTAATTATCTGGTTCAAAGCAGCTAATCTTGCTTTCTATCTTGCTTTTGCAAAAGAGTTCCTCCTCTTGAAAGTGGGATACTCTTAGAAACCAGCTTTATGCCTGGGCCATATTAGCTTTGGAAAGATTTCTTTGCTTAGATAGATTTCATATATTGCTGGTTATATCTGCCCACTCCTCTTAGGCTCTGTCTGTTAAGACGCCATACACTTCCCCTTTTTGATTCTTACTAGGACCCTAATTATCCTCAGTGTACTATAAATTGTGCTTTCTAGTTCTATGTATATAATTAAGATAAATAACTTGTATTGAATAAAATAATAGATCAATAAATGAATGGAAGAGTGTAGATGAATTATTTCTATGAAAATAAACTATTCCTAAATATAGCTTTGTATAGTAATATTAATTTTTTAACTTAAACATTTTAAGATTCAGAAGAATTGGTTCAATGTCTTTCTTTGTGCCTTTCAACCCATGCTACTTTTAATTATTTTTAAAAGAAAGTACCATTAATATATACATATATACATATATATACAAACACATGTATTCACATGCATATACACACATTGATATATGTACACACACATATTTGCAGTTACATGTATAAACATGTATATATGCATATATTATATATATATATGCATATAATTTTTAATACAGAACTTGATATTATGCTTGGGGTTAAATGGACTCTAAATTTTTCTTGTGGAAAAAATGTAATGGATATTTTCTTCTTTTGCTAACAGATCTCTACTTTTCCTCTAGATAACTATCCTTTCTTTCTAATTGCCATGTGTTCACATTAAGCTGTCTGCCCAGGCACATTTATTTTAATCAGTGAGTGCTATTAGTGTTATCATCATATATTATCAAATAACTGGGCTTATTAAAAATACAAAAATGTGATAAACTGAAAATACAGATGGCTTTCATTTATTGTTTCTTTAAACAGTGCTTAGGGAATATGGCTGTCATAGTCTTTCTAGTTTAAACTCAGTTTGTTAACTAGAACTAATACAGCTGCACCAAAAACCCTTACAGTCAGTATTTTAAACCATCATTTAGTTTTTAATTTTGAACAGTCACAGAAGCCCCCAAAGGAAGGCTGAACTCAGGGGAAAGACAGAAGTATAGGATCATAAATGATGTGAGGTCTCTTGCTCTAACAATGCCTCGGGCAACTGGTTATCAAATTTGGACTGTTTGCTCTGGCAGAGAAAGAGAAGCAAAAAGCTTCCCTTGTGAATATGCTTGCAGCTTGCTGAGCTTAGCCAAGCTCTGTCTGCTGTCTTTCGTGCTAAGATACTTACAATTTTACAACTATTTTACTGCCTAGATGAGCCATGTCAGAAGTGTACATGGACTCTTACTTCAAAATCCTCCGAATTCCTAGCTACCTACCACCCCTTGAAGCTTTTATAACCTTCCTTTGAAAAGAAAATAGTTTAATATGTTTCCGTAGACATAACAACGATGCAAAAGAAAAAAAGTTGCAATAATCAAAATTGTTTTAACAGAAGGAAAATAGCACAATGTTGTCTCAGCACTTTGTGAACTGTAGCTGTAGAATTTTAGTTTTATTAATTATAGGTTCTAGGAGACACTGAGGGACATTCCATGATGCTTAAAATCAGGTTTGCAAACTTGAAACAAGTCCTAGGTGTTACTCCAAATCAACAGTGAAACAATGAAAAAACGTTTTACTGATTTTTTTTCCCCACAACAGTTTTTTATATGACAGACTTTTCATCTATATGAAGTTAAGGTAATTATTAATCTGTGTTAATTTACTATTATTTGAGATTACTTGTAGTCACAAATGCTTAGTACTTTATCATAATATGTTGTTTGCTCTCAATTTACGTTGATAAGGAAATTTAATTTTTTCTCTGACCTTCTAGATTCTTAGCTGAACTCCTCTGTAATAAAAGACAGAACAACAGAAGTAAAACAAATAGAAGTAAATGGTCCAGCTATCACTTTCAATACTATCTCTAGCTAAAGAAAAAAGAAAATGTTGGAGGTGGGTGGAAGGAAGTATGTTATAGAAGGTTGCCAGAAAAGGGTCAGTAAACAATGATATGGTTGATTATATATATATATATATATATATATATATATATATATATATATATATTGCATTATAATTTTATAATTGGAGGAGAAGATGTGAAAAAGGTTACATGAAATTTATGGGTGGTAGATTAAGAGGGTGGGAGAAAGCAAAGTGAGGAAATCTCTAACATGGATAAAAGCAAAATGGAGAGACAAATACTTCTGTTCATTGGTGAGTAGAGGATAGATTAATAATTGACTTTAACAGTATGTAGAGATGGTGTGTGGGCCACAAGATAACAGTGAGAGGTTCTATGGTTTCATGCTCTGTGATCTTGAGCTCTGGTGTCAGCGTTGTGCCTTCAAGGGTCAGGGAAAAAAATTACCCTGTTATTTAAAAGGTGTGTTATTTTAGATGCACAAAGACAATAAACAGGTTTATGTAAGGTAAAGATTGACCTTTGCATTCAAGCTACTGGCCTAGGATGTGACTATGCACCATGACCCAGTTTAGTTAGGAATTTAATGTTCATGCCATTCTCTGTGCTTGCTTTCAGTCACTGAGTTTGTAAGGCATGCCATGTATAGCCAAAGAGTAACTCAGCTGTCAGCACCAAAAGAAAATTCTTTCTTTTATTCATGTAATTATTTCCTTTCCTTTCTTCTTAAAAACACCCTGCCTTTACCCTGCAATTAGGACAGTATTTGGGTTCCTGCCTGAATATGTGTTTCCCCAACTGCAACTATTTTTGACTTCCAAATAAATGCTTGTTGTCTCTAATTTTGGATTTTCATTGTTAGGGATACACAGGATTCAGAGAAACCTGGTTTTACTGACTCTTCATCCCAAATTTTTGTTACCATGGAGCACTAACCTTGCCACAACCTAATATGTGAAACTCAGCTCTACATATTGGTAGACAGTGAATGCCACCCGTATTTGTGCCCATTGTGAAAAAACATTGGCATAGTCTTCTTATTTTTACATATCATACTCTGAGCATATGCCTCTTTGCATCTCTAAAATACACGGTACCTAGACTTTTTTTTTTTTTTTTAAGCAAAAACCACTTTGTCTATTCGAAGGGAAAAGGAGTGAGGCACCTTAGGTTATACCTGGGGTGAGAAGCAGAAAGGAGGTCTCGTATTAGCCTATGACAACAAAGTATATTGTAAGTAAACAAACAAACAAACAAACAAATGAACAACAACAAAAAAACCCCAGCAAAACAGTGAAACTCTGCCAAGTAACAGCTCATCCTAATTAGAAACCAGTGTTCTCTTCTGACATAGGGAAGGATTCTTGTTTTGGGAAAACAAGTTTTGGGGTTTGTGAATGTGAGAATTACCTGTTCATTCAGTTGTGTTCAAAATCTTTTTGAACAGGTACTTATTTAAAAACATATTTATTGAATACATATGTTATAATCTTGGCATTGGAAATAAAAGGTTTAATAAAACTATTCCTGCCCATAAACAGATGATAATTTCATGTGGAGACAGATAGTTCATATCCCATGTCTAAAAATATGCTATTTAAATCATTTGTTTCATACGATAACTATTTATTGCCAACATACTTGGTATTAGACATTGTACTAGTCGATGTGGTTCTTGTCCTCATGGACATTTTATGAAGAATAAGGGCAAGTGAACAAGCAACTATTGTGTGTATGATAAGCTCTTAGGAAAAAGGATGTATGGAACATTTGAAGGTTGAATCAAACTCATATCTGATGATCTCTTCTGAGGAAGGTATACTAAACTGAGGGTCAAAGTGTAGGAAGAAATCTAAGAAGTATTTGCAGAATTTCAGGCATCAGAAGATTAAGGACACTTGAGAGAGCAAGTTCTGTTTGAGGACTGAAAACAACAATAGCTAGACTAAAAAGCAGAAACTTTATCTTCAATTTTGAAATCTTAACTAACAAAAATATCCTTTGTCAGTAGTTTATAGTGATCATTTTTGCAATGTAAACCAAAACCATATCAATGGCTTTTAGATATAAATCAAAAATTGAATTTCTTCTCTTCTTAAACTTCTATGATAGTATCAGCTTAGCAGTGATGATATAATCTCAGTAGTTTTTATTGCTTTATATCAACATTTTACATCCTAACTGCACAGAACCAAGTTGTGATATATTTCTTTCAAGAAGTTCTAATAGAATTTTATTTAATTTCACATCATATGATGGGATATCTTTTTCTGAATCCAATTAGTAAAACTTATAAGACTTATAAAAAGAACAATGCTTATATTTACAATTCAGAAAATGAATAGTGGTTAAAAAGATTCTGTAATTTCCTGACATTATGATTGGCTCACTTTCAAATTTCTTTCTTCCTGTTTTATTCTCAAGATTTTCAAAGTTAATTTGTGTTACTATTTGCATAAGCTCACAATATGTTAAAGTTTTTCCCTTTCTGAAGTTCAAAGTGTTCGCATGTCAATTTTCATTCCCACTGTGATCAGGGAAGCAATATTATATATCAGTGAATATGCTTTGCTAAACTTCTATCAATCTTAAACTGCAGGAAATAAATTTAGTCACCCTTAAACTTATGCTGTCAATCAGAAAATCAGAAAGCAGGATACAAATAACATATGCTTGTAGCATTGTAGAATCCACATGTGGTTGACATGCTGAATGATTCATAAATATCTATCTTTTACCCCCAGAAAAGAAGCAGAATTTGAATGAATAATAAGAGGCCAAAATGATCCTAAATATTCAAGTTATTTCCAGAAATCAAAAAAGGGAAAATAAATTTTTCATTAAAGAAGACATAGTGAATAAAAAATAGGCAAAAATATAAATGTTGATTTCATGTATATGTGTATATACATACACACACACACACACACATATACATATACGTATATATTTCATTTCTAAAGGAAAAAATGCATATAATCTATGAATAAAGATTGCATTTACAAAAGCTTATTTTAAGAATTTGTTGCTAGTTTTAGCCTATTCATATTTGGAAGAAAACCTTTTATCTTGTTTTTGAATGAATAGTGTGTGTTTTATTTATTTAAGTGAACTTTAATTTTCATATTGACCAATTCAAATAACATATACACTATCTCTAAGAAATGGGATTTTAAGAAAGATGATATGTTATCTGTGGATTTTGAAAGCATGCTTTGTTAATGAGATCAACATTCTGTAGGACAATTCATGGATTTTCAGAAGGCAGGCTAATTATAATATTGATAAGTAAATGCTAGAAATAGTATATCAAAGTGGCTAGGAGAGCTTGCTGGAAAGTCAGCTTCTTTTCTTCAAATCTTTATCTTACCTGGCTTAAAGTATATACTTAATAAATATTATTTATTCACATTATTGAATAAATAATATATTTATTTTATGAGAAGCTAATGCATAATCAGAAATCATTGTCAAATGGGCCAAAAGAAAAAATCTTAGAAATTGATAAATACAAAGAACTTTATCATTGGGTGAAATCAAAATTTATGTATTTATTTTTCTGAGCATGGCCTCAGAATAAGGATAATAATATGATTTAAATACTCTGAAAGTTTTAGTATAGATTGAAGAAAATTTACTTGAAATGCTATATATATCTGCGTTTCAAAAGATATAGTCTGTCATTTGAAGACAAAATATTTGAAATTATTAACTATACTTTCTGATTCAAATTTGTATCTTTCAAATAAATTACCATGCAGATGAAAAATATTCAAAGGCAAATGATTAATATAGTCTTCAAAAAACAATGTTAATATTTAATCTTTCAACATATATTTCTGAGTCACCATATATAATATTCAATGATAAGCATATAGCCCTCAAAAATGTAAAAAGTGAAGAAATAAAGTGAAGAAATAGGGCTTTTGTGCTATCAAATAAGAATATGATATTTCCATTTCTCAAATTAAATAATTCCTGAATCTTTTGGAAAGTTTAAAATTAAAAATGAATTAGGTTTTTTTTTTTTATTTTTGATGTTAAAAAATATTTTAGGTTTTCTTTTTGGAAACTTTTTTAAAAATTAGTTTTAAGTATTCAGTATATTGGTTAAACATTATATAGTTTATAAAACAATCCCTCTAATTGCTCCTTTCTTACGGTTTTCTACCTAGCCAATATATTAATGCTAACTACATGTGTCTGTGAGTTTTGTTCTATCGTGTATTGAATTATTTTTATTAGAATAGTTTTTACACATTGATAAATATGTTCTAACTTTAAAATGGTAACTCAGATCACTAAAACGTCACAAATCTAGAATCATTTAAAGATTATAAATACTTACAAATATTCATTTTATTTTTTCATTTTAATAGATTACTAAACAAAAAAAAGTGTGTGTCTTTATAAATAAAATTAAGAGGTTATATGTTTGTCTTTATTTTTTCAAAATAACCTCGTTCTACTCTAATATATTTTTTGTGCTCTGTCAATCACAACTGTTTTGGACTTTCTATAATTGGTAAAGTAATTGCTTTTCATGCTTTTAAAGTATGGATGCATTTTGTAGCATTAATCAATTTCCTACTGTGCCCTGAGTTAAATCAAATTATAATACTAATACCAGAAGGATTCCCAATAGTTCTTTCTTTATACTTTAACAAAGCAATTGACAATGTAAAAGCAGAATTTTATTTTTCATATATAGAATACAGAGCTCACAGATGACACTATTCTTCAATGCTTGTTCTGCTATAGAAAAACTGTAGGATAATATAAACAGCTAGCGTGGTACAACCATTTGGTAAATCCAAACAGCAGCATTTGCTTTTTTTTCTGCAGCTACCTGCCCTTTTTCTCTCATTTGATGAAAATGAATGTAGGATGAATGTAAATACGTTTCTGCTCTATTCTCACTTTCATGGTTACATTGCTCTAGTCAAGCAGTTAATTTAAACCAGTATATTCAGAACGTCCAGCTTATAGCAAAGTAGATTTCATGCCTCAAGAAGTTCCAATTGGAGTTATATCCAGAACTTAAATCAACTGACAGAGTTTCATGATAACTATATAGATATATCCTGGTTGTGTTGTTGAGGAAGATCATTATGCAGGGATCCAATGCATATAGTTCACAGTTAGTGGGCAACTATTTAAGCTATTAATTTATCAGAATTTAACATTAATAATGTTATGATTGGGCACATTTAAATATTAAAACATGCTGAAGTTTGACATAAAACAGATCATAAAACATAAGCAAGAATGACTTTAAATATTTAAAAATGGAAAATGCTGGTCACATTTTATTTTTAAAAGAATATCATTATGACTAGCCCATAGTTTCTTGTAATTAAATAGCACTTACTTTTGTTTCATTTAAAGATGGACTCTTGCAATAAAAACATAAAATAAAAAGTATATTATTTGATGCCCTAAAACATTCCAGGTGAGGTATAATAAGAAAATATGTTTTTCACAAGAATTAATATATACTTTAATGTTGAGATTTTTTGGAAGTTTTCTGGTAAGTGCTTTCTTATAAAGGTATAAAATCAGAGTTATTATGTGAGTTGTTGCAATTTTATGTGTTATTGAGTTATTAAGAAATATTTTTAAAGAAAATGTTTATAGCAATTGCACCATAAAGCAAAAGTTATATTAAAAGAGAGAATATAAACTAAGTGAAAAATAAAATAGAAGATTAGAAAATCAATATAGATGTAAAAGCTATAATAAATGCCAATGTTTGAAAATATCAAATCAAATGACGTAAAGATTCTAAGAAAAACTTGTAATGAGTTAAGAAAAATATTTTCTACTTTTCTCCTATAAGTTTTTGTTTTGTTTTGTTTTGTTTTGTTTTGTTTTGCTGAAAAGACTTGGTAAAGTTTTTTTTTAACTTTTATTTTTTTTAATAATGAAAAGTTTTCCTCATATCAGTCATACACAGTATCATACTATTTTCTTATTTTAAAAAAATCCTCATTTTTATACCATAACGATTGAAACAAAAATATGTGAAAATAGGATAGCAATGCTTCAAACGTCATTTAAGTACATTTTTTTGTGCTCATGAACCGTTTCTGGGAGAGGAGAGAGGGCTGTTAAGAAAGACAGATATCATACAGGCATGTCAATCACATTTAATAGGCAGTGGTGGAAGGTAATCTCCTTCTCCCCATCAGTCTCTAACAGACTAGTAGACAGAACTCATTACTGTGCAAATGAACCTGCCAGATGCTTCAGCCATTTGCCTCACTAGAGGTCACAAAGAGTTGACACAAGTTAAAGCTGGTTAAATGTGGCCAGGGAAGGAATAAGGGAGACAGAGCTGTTCTGTAGGTTGAAATAAACAGTATCATATTGACAATAATTTTAAGAAAGTTGGGGAAAAAAACCCTTTGGAATTGCGGCAAGGGGTTGAGAGAAGGGTGTATCAAAGTGGTTCATGTGTTTAAAATTAGTTCTTTCATCATTTAATACACATTAAAAAATGTTTGTGTAAGTTTCCCGGCATGATGGGAACAAAATGTCAACTTAGCATCCTTTAGCTTATAAAAATCTTTACAATTTTAAAAGGTTCATGTTACAGTTTCTTAGTGGGTCAATCTTTAAACATAAAAATACTCAGAAAGCACAATTTTATTAATAATAATGGTGATGCAAATTATTATTGTTAACACTTTTAATGGTCAGTTACTCTCTTTGAATAGCTCTGATAAACATCTTGTTTAATTTTCAAAGTGGCTCATTGAATTTGGCATTATTATCTTTATTTTTCAGTGAAGAAACAGGAACTATAAGAATTTGGAATTTGTATCAAGTCATCATCTTAAAAGCAGAAAAGCTTTAATCTAGACAAGTTTGTCTGACTCCAAAGCTTAATCTACTAGATTCTCATTGATTTCTTATAATTTGTCACTTTATTATATTTCTCTTCAATAATATGTATATGTAGGTATAATAAAAACATACATATTTAAATAGAAAGTATTCTAAAGTGCTTCTCTTTGGGAAGCCAATTATAATTTATAAATATATTTTTAGGTTATTACTGAATAAATGCCTTTGAGATCAATAATTCAGGGCCCTAGCTTAATACTCAATTTAAAGAAAGGAAAACAAACAGATAAGATTAGTACTACTCTCAGTAATGACTAATAGTGAATGCAGTTTTAGGCACTCTTTAGTAGTGTTCTACTTATATTAGGGTTAATTCTTATGATAATTATATAAGATAGATACTATTTTCTTATTATAGTGATCAAAAAATTAAAGTTTAGGAGTTAATTTATTTGCCCAAATATAAAGGTCAGTAAGAGCTAGAGATCTGAATCTTTTTGCTGTCTAATTCTTATTTTATAAATTGAGCTATCCCACATCTAACTTTTTAAATATGCTCTAGGCATTGCACCTACAGCAGAAACAAATCTTAAAATTAAAATAACTAAATAAAAATAAAATTAAAATAACTAAATGTATAATAGTTTCCATGTTTTGTTAAAGTATTCCTAATAATAAGTGATCTAAACTAGAATTCATTCTATGAAATTTTTAATATCACCTTGTGATGAGAAAACAAGGCTATGGAGACTAAAACATTATGGAGAATAACCAGGAGTTTCTTTTATTTCTTTAATATCCTCTTTTCTGGTTTTCAGTTCATTCTGACATCCATATATACCTTTTCTCCAGTCTCAGACTCTCTGGTAAAATGGTAAATTCATAGTATTTGAATGTCTCTAGTTTTCTTTATTTTTCTGTTCACAGAGAAATAATGACACCAAATTCTTGCTCTAATAAAATATCAGGTTCTGAAAATGATCTTAGTTTTTTTATTTTAAATAAAAATGTTTTTATAAAGGAGTTAATTTAAAACTTCATAATTATATCCATGACACAATAAGGTCAATGACTGTAACTATCTGATAGTGACAAATATTCTATGTTCAATACTGCCTTAATTGTAATATCTATGCAAATAATAGTTTGATGGAAACTAAAGAGAAAACTTATAAAATTAACTAACAATCTCTATCTAGTATATTTTCTTAGTGGACTTTTCAGTGTTTCTCTAGCCATGATTCCAAAGTTAACCTTTCTAAGATGAAAGAATTGAAAATAAACAAATCAATGTGAGAGGAAAACTGGAAAGATTTTATCTTTGGAAGACAGAGGAAGAAAGAGAATGAGACTGAGACAGAGGGAAAGATCAGAGATACATTAATCATAACAATTTTTTTAGCCCAGAAGGGAACACTGGAAGTTTAGAACTAGTGATGGGTAAACTTTTCAAAGTTTAAAGATGAGATCCAGATAAGAAACTCAGCATTTTTGTAATTATCCTAACCTTTCTCATAGAGGTTGAAATCAGATTGGAAATATGAGAACATGCTTTTTTTTGTAAAAATTTCTCCCGCCAGAGTCAGTCCAGCTGGAAATGCAAAGGAGCATGAAAATGAAAAAGAAAACAAACAGAAATAAGCTAAGCAAGTTTTGAACCATAGGAAAAGTTCATTTGGGTTTGAGTAGGCATAGGTCATTTCTTTTTTCATCTGAACTGATTGTTCCCTTGTTTCTAATAAGAGCACTTTGTTGTTTTTTATAAATGAGCCTTCATGGAAATAGTTCATCATGTCTTCACAAAGATCTGGGATTATTATTTTTTCCCTGAGAAAGAGTTTAAAATATCATGGCAAAGTGTTGAAGAAAAAGGCATGGTTTTGGATTAGGGCATAGTGGTTAAAGTTGAAAGTAATTAATGAGAAGATTCTAGTAAATGTCGCAGATAGCAAAATTAATGAACTATGCTATATTATAACAGACTCAGAAAAGCTTTGTAGGCTAGAAGACTGACAGAATGACATACAGGGATCAATGTACAAATTGCAGTATTAGTGCTCTGATTCCATTTTTCTAAAGAGAAACATTCTAATTACAGAGTCAATTATCTCAATCTGTAATAATGTACTGAATAAGTGTCTACATATTCATATCTAAACTTACTTTATGGTTCAGGGAACAAAACCAAAAGTTAGGGAGGCACAATTGCTGAATATTTTAATTTGATGTGAAGAACGTGTTTTAGGTTGTGCTAGAGAGAAAAAATAACTTTCTATATGATAACAATCTCTCAATTTTATAACACAAAACAAAAAAAAACCCTGCTTTTTTTAAGTCCAAATCTTACACAGCAGACACACACACACACACACACACACACACACACACACCAGTTTGTCCTTATAAAGTGCAAACCAACAGTAAGAAAGTTCAATTGATTTATAAAACTGAAAAGGCCAGAGACACGTTTAATGGCATATATGACTCAAGCAGGAATCCAGTTCCATTTTTCTGTGACTCTTAGCATTGCCCTTTTCCCTAGGTTGGCTTAGGCCTCAGGCTTTCCTAATGTAGATAATGATTGCCATCAGCAACCAGGGTTATAAATTCTCTGGTTAACATAAGGATTAAGGAGAATTTCAGCTCTTATCATCATTATGTGAAAGTCTAGATTTGGCCACAAAGAATTATGTTGTTGGGAGAGATAAAGGATTATATTAGAAAGGGCGAGTTAATGGGATATTAGGTCAAAGCAGAAACAGGAAGCCACATTGAGAGTCTCTCTCTCTCTCATAAATATGAAAGCATTATCTATTTGAATCTTTTCTGTAAATCATTGTTTTTATTGATTAGCTCTCTTTTGGTGTTTTTGTCAAGTTGTATCCTTATTTATTTTTTATGTATTACTTTTTGTGATTATTTTGTTCTGTTTTCTAGATCTTTGGGAAGATAATTTCATTTATTTTCAGTTTTTCTATTAATGATAATGAGGGATATCTGTTTTTTCAAGTATCACTTTAGCTTTACCTCCAAGCTTCGATGCATTGTTTTTATCAATGTTTTATATTTTTTATTAGTTTGTAATTTCAGTCCATTATCCAATTCATCTTGTTTTATAGGACTTAAGAATTTTCAGATATAAAAATATTTTTAGCTACTTTTGTTATTACATTTAGTTTTATTTTGTTATGCTCAGACAAAATGTTCTGCATTATATCTGTATAATTGTATTTGTCAGTGCTATCTTAATACTCATTTTTTTGGTGAACTTTCTACATGAGTTTGAATGCAATATCTATGCGAGTAAATAATGACTCTCAAAAGATGTCCATGTCCTAATCTCTAGAACCTGCGAATATGAATATGTTACTTTACATGATAAGAGGGAAATTGAAGATATAATTAAGGTTAAGGACCATGAAATGGTGAGATTATTCTAAACTATCTAGGTGGGCCTAACCTAAACATATGAGTCCTTAAATACAGAAAAACTTTCCTAGCTGTGGTCAGGCAGAGTGACATGACAACTGAAGAGTTTGTGAAAGACATGACTTTGCTGACTTTGAAGATGGCAGAAGGGAGCTATAAACTGAGGATTATGAAAAGTTCCAAGAAGCTAGAAAAGGCAAGGAAACAAACTCTTCCCTAGAGCTTGCAAAAAGGAAAGTAGCCTCACTGACACCTTGATTTCAACTCTGTGAAAACTGTGCCAAATTTGTAATCTATGGAAACAGTAGATAATAAATTTGTATTGTTTAAGCCACTAACTTTATGATAATTAGTTACAGAGGCAATAGAAAAGTTAAACACTATTTATTATATCTAATTTGTTGGTTCAGTTTTTTACCTCTTTTATGTTATTTATTGTTTTCACCTTGATCTGTCAATTTCTAAAGCTGATTTAATAAATCATTGTTTTTTGCCACATTTTTCTTCTATTTCCATTGCTCTTTCCTTTCTATATACATCAAAGATATATTGTTACTTGAATAACAGTTTAGGGTTGATAAGTATTTTTAGTATCTCCCACAAAAAAATAAGGATATCATTCCAACAGCTCTGGTAAGTATTAATGTGGGCATTTATTAAGCAGAGATATTCAGAATGCAAATAGGACAATGATGTTAAAAATATTTAAACTTGGTGAGACATAACCATACAGTGAGCAAGTGAGATGAAAGAGTAAACATTTAAAGCTGAATTCCAGGTTTTTATGCTGAGACTATGAAGATGATAAAACAACAACAAAAAATAATATAAAGTACCTTTGTAGGAAAAATCTTTTACTTTTACACTATAAAATATCTGAATAATCATTGTTTGAATGGAAACCCACAAAGATGTTAAGTTTCCTGTAGTTACCCTTAGTGGCTAAAGGGCTGGACTGTTCTTTCCACTCTCAGGCAGGAGTGATCAAAATTGTAGTATGGCATAATAATAAAGCCAGTGCACTGCACTATGTGTTCCTGACGGTGTTTCCTGCTACCTAGCCCAAACAATTCTGGCAATTTTTCAAGACTTTCTGCCAAGCTTCCTATTGATTCTATCATCTGTTCAAAACTTTGAATAAACTATTTTTTTCTTAATTGAGCCAGAATCAGTTTCTATTACTACTATGCAAGATCACCATATGATATAACTTTTTCAGCTCTAATAGCAAAGCTTTATAAAGAAATTTTAAAAATACAAAAAATTTAACATACATTATAGAATAAACCACACAGAAATAATAAAATCAAACATCGTAGTTTCTAATTGCATACACATGTTTTACTTGGGCTTATTCATCTTAAACATTGAACTATTTTTTAATTGTAAATTAATCATATTTGAGATTGAATTTAAATATTTCTAAGTTATATGTCCACTTTTATATTTTGTTTAATTATTTAAAAAGAAAAAATATTAATTACTTGACTTTCAAATTCATTAATGCACAAATCACTTTACGGTGTCATATTTTAAAATAAAAATAAAAGCTTTATTATAAAATATATTAATTATAAAAATAAATGCCAAAAAAATAGATATTGGCTAAAATATATAAAACTATTAAGAAAAATGTCATAAATGCCAAGGATTGTTCAGAAATATATAATCCTTGTATATATATTTTTGAATTTTCTTCACTTTTTCTGTGCACATTTTTCTTTATTTTTCATACTTTTAATTGTAGAAAATTTTGTACTTAACTTTTCACGCCCAATAGTTGTATAACACCAAGTCTTTATTTAACACTTACCTTGTAGTGATCAGTTACTATTTAATCCTCCAATTTTTGCATTGTATATTATAAATATTGCTGTAATTTTAGATTGCTTTTCTATAGTAGATTATCAGGAATAAAAATTGTAAGCCAAAATTACACAAACTTTTTAATTTTTTGAAGTTTCCCTAGTGGTGGGTTTTATTTGTGTTATGTTATATTATTCTGAGTTGTTAATGTTGCGATGGAACTGCAAATATACCAGGGAGCCAATGATAAAATAGATACACTTACATCTACTCTTAAAAGGTGGATTGGGGATTTGGGGTGGGGAGATGGAAGCCTCAAAACCACTTTAATATACACAATAACTAATAATTTTCTATTGCCAAGGAGTCTAAACCAGAGAGTTTTAATATTACTAAAGACTGTCAGCTAGTATATAATAAACAAAATATGGTCAGGAGTCATTGTGCATGCAGATGTAGATGAAAGAGACAGAAATTAAGAATTCATTTTTTTCATATATATAAATTTCACTGAATCAAAGTAACTAGATCTACATTTGATAAAATATTACATTTAAAAACAGAAGATTGTCTCTATTCTTAACACTCTTATGTTAATATAAATACTAAATCTATACATAAATTAAGCCTGCTCAACAAACTAAATTATTACTCAAGGTTTTCCTTTCATATTTGTGGTTAGATCAGACAGTCGTATAATACCTCTGAGGTAACCAAAAATTGTCAAAGGAGATCTGTTAAGATGATAAGAGTATTGGATAGTGATTATTAAAGAAAACCTTCAATGATCAGTTTTATTGAGTCTAACGTAAAGAAGATAAAGAGCGTTAATAAAGGCCTCATACAAGAAGTGATACAAATGAATCATCCTTTTTCTCTAAGAAAGGATATATATTAGAATAAAGTTTAATTATCCTAGACAAAACAACAACAAAAATCCTTAATTTTTGGATTTTAAAGATCTTTGCTGTACTTACCACTTATTCTAATGAAATATTTAAAAATTAATTTGAAGATCTGTTTTTCTGCAAGTTTGCTTGTAAGAGCTAACCTTTAAAACAGGCTCCAAGCTTTTATAAATATGCTATTAGCTTTTCTACTGTCAGTGCCTTTCAGCCAAAATCACCAGGAACACACTTGTTAAAAAAGTTGGGTTTATTATTGGTTGCAATAATGTGGAACACTCGCCATAGGAATCATGGTACTTCTCAGGTATTGATTAAGGAATTTGACAGAAAGTCTAAAGAAGTAGAAGAGGTTTGCTCTCAATTGGGTATTATCAGAAAGTGGGGACAATTTTTGTGACTGGGCATACTAATAAATCTTATCTATAGGGATCACAGATTAGGGCAAGGATGAAGATATAGCAAGTAAAAAAGTAGCAGTCACTCATTTAATTAAATAAGAGAAATGGAGATGTTTAATATTTTGTGGGTTGCTCAGTGACTTTATCTAAAGTGAATGTTTTGTGAGATTATGTTCAATGAGAGTACAACAGGGCTTAATTTAGGAGATCAAATAAATGTGTAATAACATGGAGGCTTAGCTGTAAACGTCAGATTTATTGCCCAAGGTACAATGTTTAGGACTGCTTTTCCCCCACACTAAATATTTAGCACTAAATTGTATTTAAAAAAAAATAGAGTCTCTTTGATTTTAACAAAACTATTTTTTAGAAAAATAGTGTGATTTTAAATAGTTTTGCTCATCATTGAACAAAATTTATAATTGCTAAAATTTTAATTAGCTAAAATATTAAGCAACATATTTTTTGAAGCCAATTAAAAGATTTCTTCATGTGAAATTTATGTCAAAAATATGTTTTTTCCATTGTAGACCATAGAGAATTTACCCTGTAGACTCATCAGGAAATGGGGCCAAACTCCTTAAACTGATTTGTTGGTGTTTTACCCTGCATGAGGAGGATTTATAGCTGGATAAAACATAGCATGAAAAAAGGTAAAGATTTATTAGAATCAAATAAGAGCAAAACAGTCAGTACTTGAGCGCATTCCTTAAGAAAATTATTACCAACTCTGACCTTTGGGGAACCATTAAGAAAAGTATAAAGAATATCAAATGAATTTCATTTTAATAACTCATCTTTGATTTCACAATATAGAAAATAGTTATGAAAGGTTTTGTTCTTTCAATCCATATTAAGATAAGGCAAGGTAAAAGATTTTGCTTTGTTAGCAAAAAACGAAGCCAAAGTAATTTAATTTAATTACCATGTGATATATTTTATGTGTGCTTGTACTTAAGCAATGCTTAAGAAACCTTGATTCTATGAAACAATTGATTTTGGCCATTTTTAATAGAGTAATCAAGTTTTTAATGCTTTTAAAAAATATTTTAAGACTAGGGTTATAATTTTAATTTACAATAAAGATTTATTATTTGAATTACTAAAATGCCACCTGAATGTGAGCTAAATTATGTGGAGTTACACCCAGATCCCTCCACTTCTACCTCCCAGAGATAATAAATATCTCTCTTTGAATGTATATTTTACATTAAGAAAAAAAAAGATACCTTAGATTAATTAGAAATTACTCTCTTCATAAATAAATTTTAAAATTCTGAATCTAAGATAAATTTAATTTTAGACAAATTTATTATTCTCATATTGTGTAGAATTAGTACCCTTCTCAGTGCTTGAATTAATTTTTAAGATTTTCGTAGCTTTCCTTCAAAATTAGGAATTTAAAAAATTATACCAAAATATTTAAACCAAAGAATTCACGTGTTAGTAAGGAATACTTTGGTTTCTACTTTAGCAGATAACAAACTTACCAAAAGTTATTTTCATTATTCAAATATGTAACATAAAAAAGAACTATACTTATTTTCTAAACTGGCCAAGCTTTTTCCACATATAGGCCTTTAAAACTTTCCCTGTTGTCATAGTCTGTTTCATCACAGCCAATTCCTTTAGAGTGACACTGAATGAGTTGCATTATTTTGAGGCTTATACTGTCAGACTGACCTACCAAGATGGCTACTTAATTCTGAAATTTGTTATCAGTTCAACTGTTTGCTTCCATTGGTTGTTATAACTACTGTCATCTGTATACTTCTAGTGGCTTAGCTATTCAAGTAGAACAAGTAAAACAAAACAAATAATATTTACTTTCTCAGGCTGGATTCTCCAGAAAATCGACTCTGAGATGAAGATCAGAGTGCATGAGGTTTGGTAAGGAGCTTTAAAGATCCTGTTGAAGGGAAGTAATGAAACACAGTGGACAGAAGAAGAAGGTGAAAATTGACAAGGTTTCAGAGAGGCCAATGTTGAGATATTTCAGAATGTCCTCGAGAGGGGATATGGGATCTGGATTTGATACCCTCATTTGAACAGGCATTGCTTGTAGTCTGCCCTAATATGGGAGTGCAACATTGTGCAAAAGGCCACACTCCTGAGTTGAGGTAGTCCTTAAAGTTGATTGTCCTTATTTCCTGAAGATGATCTGGGTGATCCATCACAGTGTATATCTGGATTACTATGCATCTATCCTTTATATTTGGTTCTGCAGACATAAAAAGTCTTGTCCTTCTGATCAAAATTGCTTCACTAAAAAAAAAAAAAAAAAAAAAAAAAAAAAAAAAAAAAAAAAAAAAAAAAAAAAAGGAAAAAGAAAAAATCTGCTATGCTTCTTTTAAAAAGTAAACTTATTTAAAAATATTTTTGCAATAAATATAAACATCTGTATTTTATTGACTTTCCTGTCATAAAGATTTAGAGTTTGTAGGTGTCTGCTACATATTTTTGTAGTTACTATGTTAAAAAATAGAATAAAAATATATAAATAAACTAGGTATTTGTGTATTAAAGGCATTCCATTTTTTCACTATATCAAACTGTGTAGAATTTATGTGCTCAAGATTACAAAAGACTCTAAGATTGTAGAAAGTAAAAAAAACCCACTTTTTTGTGGGTCGTGAAAAGAATCTCATTAATTATTATGTAACATAGGGAACACCACTGGAAAATATGGAAAACTCTGAGGTGTAAATCATACGATTAAAGTTATTTTGAGCTGCTAATGTTTGGGGGTTTTGTAATGTTTCCATTACAGTAAAAAACCCAAGCTGTATCTGTTATACCATGCAACAGCTGGATATTTTATTAACCTCAAAAACAATAGGTAAAAATGAGATTTTTAAACTGTCTTAAAAAAAGTTTTAATATTTTTTTTACACAAAATACTAATATCTACCATTCCCATGAGCAAGAATGATTTTTCTCATTTGTAAAATGAGGATGTTAACTACTGTGAGATTCAATTATATAGTGCATGTCAAGTGCTGAACACCATGCCTGATACATCCTAATTGCTCAATAAGTGGTCATGCCTGTTTTTGTTATTGTAGTTAATGTAAAACTTTTATCACAGTGTTACAAAAATAGTTCATATTTTAGCACTGATGCATTCTATGACATCTTTGGCAATAACTTCTAAAGTTCATACCTCCAATGCTAAAGTACGAATCCAAAAATGCATTTTAAAATGTTCATATTTACTTTTATTTCTTGATTTCGAAAAATTTTACAACATGTGCATTTTAGCTATCACCATTCAGTAACATAGTTTAGCTGTATTATTTGCAGTGTTTTCTGATGTAACCAATTTTATACTTTTCTTGGGGTGAGAGGATCACCATTTTGCTAAGATTACCTATTGAAGTACCCAAGAAGTTTGTTTGCTAATAATGTTATAGCTCATCTAAATGCATTTTAGAAAATGAGTATATTATTTTCTAAATGTGACTATTTGACTGAAAAAAAATTGAACATATTCTTTCTTTAACTATGTCTTTTAGGAATGAGGAGTGAAAACAGAATATAAGTTAAATAAATTTTATTTAAAAAAATTACTTTTTTGATCAAAGTGAATATAATTTTTAGTTATGTACTTCAGAATCAGGAATTACAAAACACCTGCATTAACTCTTTAAACTACAGTTTAGATACAGCCTCCCTCTCGTAATAGGTGTCAGCCATGTTGTACTCAGCTTCCTTACAGAAATTCTTTCTCTAGATGATGCTTGTGCTCTTAATAATTTTTCATTAGACTTTATGTTATTAGATTTATTAATTCAAGTAAGGACTATTCTGTAGATTAGATGTCCAAAGTGAAATATGAGTTGTCATCACTGTCAGGAAACCAGCTGAGTCAGATGTGTTGACTGAAATTTGCTTGGAATCTAAATGAATAAATCTGGGCCAGGCAATAATACAAATGAGAATAGAAAAAAAGTCTCCTAAGAAAACTTAAGTATAATTAGATGCTCAAGATATTTCCTTAACGAAATCAGAAACTCAAATTATTACTGGAGGTTTATGAAAAATGACTGAGGGTGGGCTGGGTGGAGGAAAGTGCTTGTTACACACTTGTAGAGCATAAGCAATTTGATGAGGGGTTTATATACCTGTTCATATCCCAGAAAAGTAGGGAATGGCTTATTAAGTTTTATTTTAATTGGGTAGATAGTGAATATTCAGGCAGAGAGGGAGCTCTGACCCTAAAATATCGTTGTGAATTATCTATGTAAATCTATATTTTATGATATATACATACATTCCATAAAAATAGGATAATGAAACTCTGTCAAGAACTGAACTTTTACTTATTTAATAATTTTATTCAGTGTGAATAACTTACCAATGAATTAAAGTCTGCCCTATTATGTGTATTGTTTATTGCATTATGTTCCATCACTAGTCTGATGTTTCCTCTAGTTTAAGCATATATCTATCTAGAGAATTTTACATTTCCTCTTAAAATTATCCAATATCTTCATGTGAAATATAAAATTAGCTTAATTGAGAATTGTATTGTATGAAATCTGTGGCTTTGAAAATAATAGATATTTGTTGGTGGATGTATGAGTTATTCTTCCTGAAGTCTATTATTTTCCCTAATTAATTTATTTTAAAAACATTAACTATTTTTGTGAAACTTATTCATCAGTACTAGTTAGCATTGAAGTGACAATGGAACAGATGGTATGTAATTTATGTACTTTTGAGTTGGTCTCAACTGTGGGAATGGGAGAGGGAGAGCGAAGATGCTAGTCAAAAGAAAAGAGAGAGAAGGATGGAGGTATAAGAAAGAAAAGAACAATGAGATTCTGCTAAAAGTTTTGTTTGCAATCCCTCCATTATTATTTCTCCTAGTTCCCAAGACAACTGTCTTTTAATTATATCCTCATATTGTCACTCTCGCCATCTTTCTCTGCCTGGAGAGGCAACACTAGAGTGGGTGAGAGTATCTATATACAAATCATTTTCTTGTTGATAGTCCAAGAGGATGCTCTATAAACAATAAACCCAGGTACACCTGTGCTAGTTCTATTTGAATATTAGAAAGGATAAATCATGCCATATACAGTTTTTTTTCATTGAAATTTTTGTTTTGTTTCTTTTGCTTAATAAGTTGTTTGTATTGTTAAAAAAAACTGCTTTGCTTCTGTTTTCTAATATTTTGGAAAATTCTGTACCATTACTAGAACTGTCTGTTCCCAGAGGTATAGCAATGCTTCAGATTTGGTCTTACATCATTTTATTGCGTATCATTCAATAATATACAGCAAACTGTACATAGAAAATAAATAATTTCCAATGTCCTGAGAGTAAGATAGATTGGCTGATAGAAGATGCATAAAGAAAACACTGTTCTTGAGAAACTGGAAAAATCCGACCTCAGTAAACCATAATTTTATGTAATTATCATAGTTTCCCTTTACTTGCTGCTTTTGTTTACATTTCTTTGAACAATGGATTTAAAATTGGATCTTAGTCTTTTTCTCACATTATTCGTAATTTTTCAAATTCTAGTAACTAAGTTAGAAAGCATACTTAAGATGAGAATTTAATATTTAATTTGTTTCTGCTGACTAGAAAAATCTCTTGCTTTTGTACAATGCTTCTATGTATGAAAGACTTTGGTAATAGTCCAGTGTTTGGTTTGAAGGCTGATACGCTGCCAGTATACAGAAAAGAAAATTGACTTTGTGAATATAATTGATCTTGAATAGGGTTAAACTGTTTATTTCATTCAAATTATGATGTAAATTAATTTGTTAATGTTTTTACAGGACATAAACAAATATCTCAAATACACTGCTTATCATCAGAAATTGATGTTAATGAATTTTCCTCAACAGAGTTCTATCACACAAATTT
Source organism: Macroglossus sobrinus (assembly GCA_004027375.1). Lineage (NCBI taxonomy): Eukaryota > Metazoa > Chordata > Mammalia > Chiroptera > Pteropodidae > Macroglossus > Macroglossus sobrinus. The sequence goes on from PVKZ01001999.1 coordinate 21,864, forward strand.
TTTTCAGTTTATAACTTGAAATTCTAACCTGTTAGAAACTGCTTGAGGGGTGGGGATTACAAAAGGTTAAGTCAAAGTCTAACTTTATAAAAATATTTTGACATTTTTGTTAAAAAATAGAAAAACAAAATTGCGCTAGAAAATGACCAAGTCAGAAAAATCTCGTAGCTCAACACTTAACATTTAAATTATTTTACTACTATTCAAAATCCTTTTATATGAGAGAAAACCATTCATATTTTCATGGTTTTCATGGGGGTTAATATATTTTTTTCTCCATGTCAAAACCCCTTATAGTATAGTCAATTTTATGCTTAGGGAATTAGTTATTTACTATAATAAGTGGACTTAGAGAAAAAGAGAGAGTTTAAGTTATAGAACTGATCAGTTCAGTGTTATTCGGGAAAAAAATCATGTAAATCAGAAGGTTTAATAAGAAAAGTAAAACCCAACTATAAACATAACATATATTTTAGTAACTGCTATTGACTTTGTTCTCTTGTTTCTCATCGTTCCTAGCAATTGGTGGACTCTCTTAATGACATCTCAGTCAGATATCGTTATTTGTATTCACCTTTGGTTATAATAACTGTCAGGTGTTATTTATTTTCTGGGAGGTAGTAAGAAGGATATCAGCTTCACTGATATCCTCTGCCTCTTCAAGTCTATGCCTGTTCATAGATCTTCAGCCATTAGCATTGTAGAATTCAACTGTTCTGTTTTTCTTTAGTTATCATGCTAAATCTACATAACATTTTACCCTATCTAATAACCAGAGGTAGAAAAGCCACACGAGAACAAAGAACATGACTTTTAAAAGCTTGGCTTTGTAGAATTTAGTAGCTTTGATCTCAGTGGGTTGCTCACTACCTCCACCATATCCTGTATTCTCTGATACGCTCTGAAGACAGAATGTCAGTCAGGACCTCATACAAGTTGTATCTCATAAATTCATTATACTTGGAGAATGTGTAGTGAAGAAAATGGTTGTTAAGTGTAAAACTATAGAGCTGCCAAAAAAAATGCATTTGAAAATAACTTAAAAAAAAACGTTGTTAAGTCAGAAAATCTAGATTCAAAGGTATTCAGTCATTCATCTAATCATATATTCACATATGTTCATTCGTCCTATTATATGCAAGGTACAGTAGTGGAAACATGGCATTCACAACAGGTAGCTGTTCGTATCAGCAAACAACAGGTGCAGAAATGAACAGTGTTATCTAAGTACCTCAATATGAAATGTTAATATAAAAAAGAGAACAAAATGGAAAAACCACTATCAATATAGTTTATAAAAAGATGGTTTATTTTGCTATTGAATAATAAAGGCTTGGGAACATAAACTTGTAATTATTACTTTCAAGAGAACTTCTTGAGAATATATTACCAAAACATATACACATGTCCTTGAAAACAAAGTCAAAACAAACATAGACACTAAGTGTCCTATAAGGGTAGTTTTTATTATATAAGTTTATGAAATATTTAAAGAAATTGGGAATGAGTTATATATTGGACAAAATTAAGAAATAGTTCTAATATAACTTGTCATCGTATATTCATGCTAAAATAAATTGTTTTAATATAAATTTTAATTTTAAGAATTTAAAATATAAAAATGTTATACCATAATACTATACTTAACATTTAAATTTTAAGAATTATAATACTATATTAAGCAAAAACAAATTAACTGTCATTGAACATAACATATATTCTAGAAGTTTTTGCAAATGTAAAAAAAATATAAGTAAAAGGTCAAATTTACAATGTACATAATATGGCTTCTTCAATATGTTAGCAATATTCATTATTGTGAATTAAAAACAAAAACAAATAGAAAATTCTACAAAGTAGACATAGGAGGAAAAGACATACTAGCTTCAAAGGCACAATAATAACACGAGCAAGAAGACAATAAAATACTATTTTAAAACGCAAAAAAAAAAAACTGCCAACGTATAATTTTCTCTACAAAGTAACAATTATTTTCAAAAATCAAGGCAAAATAAAAACATTTTTAGCAAACACAAACTAAAAAATTAATGGGTCAGCAGAACTTCAATAAAAAATGTCATAAAGTGGAATTCTTCAGATAGAAGAAATAAAATCTCAATGAGAAATACAGAAATGTAACAAGAAATCAGGGATAGCAGAAAGGGCAAATATGTAGACAAATTTAAATAAATATTACCTTGACAAAATAATAATAGCACTTTGTGCTAAATTATATGTGTAATCAGTATGCACCAAACAACAAAATAAAGGTGGACATGGTATAATTAAAGAGTTTTAATAGTATCATTGAAGGAGGTGATAAACAAAATTTTTCTTAAATTTTAATAAATTTAGGAATTATAATGTTTAAATAAATAACAAGTTAATAATAAGAAATCAGAATAAGAAAATATAATACCTTCAAAAGAAGTCAAGAAAAGAGAGAAAAATAATTTATTTGTTCCTTCAACAAAAAAATAATTAATTTTAGGCAGGTCAAATAGAACACAAATAGAAAAATGGTAATTATGACTCATTTGTTTCAGCAATTACTCTTAGTTAGCTAAATAGTCTATTTAAACCTATAAGGTTGTTAGACTGGGTAAAACATACAGCCAAAATATATGCTGTTTATAAGAGACACAATTTAAATTTAGAGACACAGAGATGCTCAGTTGAAAGGATGAGAAAGATAAACAACATCAACTCAGTCAACAAAAGATGGTATAGCTATTCTAACATGATTTTAAGTGAACTTTAGGTTAAGACTTTTTTAAGAGAAAAGAAGAATCTTTCATAATGATGAAATAATCTTCCAGAAAAATATCACGTCTAAATCAAAATGCATCTAATTTTATAGATTTAAATTGGATAGATGACAGATAGATATAGATAGATTAGATATATTTATGTATATAATGACATGACTAGAAGGAAAAAATAGATGAATTCATAGCCATAGTAGAATACTCTCAAATAGCTAATAGAACAAGCCGAAAATCATCAGTCAGGATTCGGAGAATGTGACATCCCCATTAACAAACTTGACCTATTTAATATCCTTTACAATGCAAGTCTGCTGCCAGCAATGACATATTACAGATTCTTTCTATGAAGCATTTCATAGAGCATCATCATGGAACATTGCACATATATTTATTGACATTGTAAGCAAGCCTTATCAAATTTCATAGGATTGCCACATGTTCTCCAACAACAGTTAAATGAAGCTACTTACTAATAATTAAAAGATGACTAAAAATGAATAACTCATTTAAAGACATTGATTATATCATATATAATGTGAACTTTATATATTTTTAATTTTTTTATTAAATTTAATTTTCTAGGCAGACCAAATTTAGAACTAAAAACCTCTTATATTTAACATTTTCTAAAAATTTTTAAATGCTAGCATTTATGAAATAATTTGATTTAACTTGAAGGCATTTAGTTTTTCATATTCAGGCATGGAAGTAGCAGTGGGCAGTGGTTAAGGAAAGTTCAGTACACCTACTTGACATCCTGACTCAGACTCTTGCTGGCTGTGTGACCTTAGACAAGGTACTTAACCTTACTAAATTTTAATATGCTCATCTGTAATATGAACCTAATGATGGTACTTATGTTATAGTCTGGATGCAAGCATTAAAAAAGATAATGCTGATAAAGTGCATCTGACACATAATATTTTTCTGTTATTCAGTCTCTAAAAATCCATAGAATGTTTTAGAACTCAGGAAGCATGAGTGGGGGCAAATATTTTTCACAACAGCACTGTAGTAATTCTTTAATTTTTTATTTAATGTTCATTTGCCTTTAGAAAAAGTTATGTTTATGAATCTGTAGCAGAACTAAAATACCACAATACTGAACATGGTCCACTTGGTAGTAAAAGTAGCTAAAAAATTCTTTTTTTTCTTTTTGTTTTTTTTGGCGTGTGTCTAAAACAAATGTCATAATAGTTAAGAGAGACTCAGAATCCTCTGTTTCTTGTTCAAAGCTTCAAACTAAAAATATCAGCTATCTTCAATGTAAGCTATAGTGTTTTGGGGGATGAAAACATTTGACTATGATGTAATCTCATAAAATAAGATGAACATTTTATTGCAAGACTTTTGATTGACTTTATCTAAAGACTTATTTTTGAAATTTATATCTGATTCTCATTTCTGTAAAATTGAAAAGGTCAAAATTTACAAAAGAAAAAGTTATGAAATCAGAGATATGTCATTTTTTCTCTGAATGAGGAAATATGAAATTTGTTAAAAACAATCTACTTCATTTTAAGTGCAACTTGATCTCTGTTCAGACAATTGTAAGAAGTTCCTATTGACCTAGTACAATGTAAGCAAAAATAGACAAACTTAAAGACCCCTAAATAAAAATGCCCAAATATAAGATATTTAACATTAAAAAAATGTCAGTTTGCATTAGTTCCTATTGCTGAGTAACAATTACTTCAACTTTAGTGGCTTAAAACAACATAAATTAGATCACAGTTTTATAGGTCAGAAAGCCAAGCATGCCTTGACTGGGTGGGTTTTCTGCCTGAGGTCTCACAGGTTAAAATCAGATTGTCAGAAAGTCTGAGTTCTAGGCCAGAGAATCTGGGGAAGAACCTGCTTCCCACTTCATTCAGGTTTTTGGCAGAATTTAGTTTCATGTGGTTTTAAGACAAAGGCTCTTGTTTTCTAACAAGGAGTCAGTCTTAGCTTCCATTTGCTACCTGCATTCCTTGCCACATGGTCTCTAGCATCTTCAAAGCCAATAGAAAATTTCTTATATATAGAATCCTTCTTACTTTAAATTTCTGACTTCTGTCTTTGACTTAGATAATTTTTGGTCAGACAACTGGGTAATCTGTACATTATGATTAATTGAGTTAGGACCTTAATTCTTTCTGCAAAATCTCTTCATGGTAGCATCTCTATTAGTTTTTGAGTGAGTAACAGGGAGGAGGCATCCATACTCCAGCTTGGAAATCTTGGGTGTCATTTTAGAATTCTGTCTACTGCAAAGTTTAAATAGTATTTAGTTATACAAATTTAGCTTTTTAACTTATTTTCAAACAAAACCAAACAAAACAAAAATAAAGACACATTATTTTACCTGCCATTAATTAATTGTCACTTCAATTAACTGACAAAATGAATTCTGATATATTTTTCCACGGTTTTGATTAATTTTTGTTTATTTGAGTTGACCATTTATGACCATTTGTGAAGTACTCTAATATTTATTAAACTTTATAGGATAGAGCTAAAGAAACTCATAAAACTATCTTAATGCAGGGTCTACTATATGTAAACAGAAATTTCATCTGTATTATTCAAAACATTTTTCTACTGTCTTCTCTTTTCCATATATCTAACTTGAATAAGATAATCAATTAAATAAACCTGAGGTTAGTATCTGATTATTGAATTATTTTCTTTTTTTTTAAGATAGACAAAGCATTGATTAAATACACAATTTAATACATGCATTAACTGCATATAACTTAATAGGAGATCAGTACCCTTTTCTGCCAAAGCCAGATAGAAATTACTTTAGGCTTTGCAGGTCATAAGATCTCTGCTATATCTTCTTTGTTGTTGTTGTTGTTTGTTTGTTTGTTTGTTTTTTATCTTACAGCCTTTTAAAAACATGACAGACATTCTTGCATCATGGGCCATATCAAATCAGCCACAGATCGAATTTGGTTGAAGGGGCAATAGATAACCATCTTAAAAAGGAAATAGAAACATAGTGAAAATCAACAAGCATTCTTTCTTCTTCTTCCTCCTCCTTCTTCTCTTCCTCCTTTCTTTTTTTCCTCTTCTTCCTCTTCCTCCTTCTTCCTCTTTCATCATTTAAAATTGATTTAATGTTTATTATATGCCAGATTCTGATTTACATGTATCAAGTCAGAAAGAAATTATAATCATTACGTTCACATTACTTATGAAAAAATTTAAGCTAAAAGAGACTTGAGTGAGCTGTCCATGGGCACAAAACTTTACTAAACAGTGTTCCCAATACTTGACAACTGACTCTATGCTCTTAATTTTTATTTTATGCCCGAAACTCTGATTTACATAGGCAGATAAATTATACATCAATGAACGTTAAAGAGCAATATAAGTAATAAAAAATATTACATGTGCAACCTAAAAGATAAACCACTAAACTTCTTAACAATTTTGATCATATAGTTTTCATTTCTGAAGTATTTGTGTTTCTATGAGACAGAAAGCAAAATTCTTTATTTTAATAATGAGAAAATACAGAATTTCAAAGAATAGATGTTTGTAGTCATCAATAACTGGTTATGTACTGAAGACCAACTCACTTTTGAAAAAATATTAATCAAACTTCTGATGCTTTGAAATACATTACTGCTAATAATAGTGTCAAAAAAAAGGGAAGATTACAAAAAAAATACACTAGTGCCTGTAATTTACGTTTTAAGCAGTAAAACTCGGAACTGTTTTAGGTGTGGATACTGTGGAACAATGTTTTTCTTTTCTTTCAGAAACTTCCAAATAATATTTTTTAATATTTTTGAAGAAAAAAATGTTCTAAATATTTCTTTACATTAAGAATTACTTACACTATTAGTGAAATAATTACAAAATAATAGTATACATTTGTCATAATTTTTTTTTTGCAAGAAAAATTATTGATTCTATTGCAACTATTCTGGAAGTTTCTGAAACAACCTTGTGTAGGGAGGCACAAATAGATATATACTTTTTGGTACCTAAAATAGCTGAGTACAAACCCAGTCTTTTTTTTTTTTTTTTTAATTTCCTGTGAGTGCCTTAGTTTTAAATTGCAGAGACTTGAGTGGGGCTAATCTGAAGATTATTAATTTATGTTATACAACTTATACAACAAAAAGCTACACAATTTAGATTAAGTTGAAAATTCCATGATCGATAAAAATAAATAAAAAATCCAAAGGCCTAAATAAATGAAAATTTTAATTTAAAGTGCATCTCACTAAGAAAAGTCATTGGTGACTTTTCTCAAACATTTAATATTACACGCACTCATTCATAAAACAAAGGATGTTAGGATCATTTTCCAACTTATTTTCTGAGGATAGTATTACTTTATATTAAAACTTTTATAAAGTCATTAAATTAAAAAGAAAAACCTACACACTAATATCCTCCAGGAATGTAAAATAAAAAATTCTCCAACTACATTAGAAAATACAATTAAACTTTGGTTGGTATGATTCATTATAATACCAATAGAAAACAACATATACACAAAAGAAATTTTTAAAATTCAACACAAAACATGATAAAAACTCTCAGCAAAATAAGAATAAAAAAGAAACCTTCTCAGATTTTGAAAATACATTATGATAAACCTGTAGCTATCATCAAACTTGATGTCCACCTAGAATCAGGAAAAAACCACATGGAATTCAGCTTCACTACTTCTATTTAACATTTTATTTGGAGGCTTGGTCAGTACAGTGTGGTAAGAAAAATAAGTAAAATGCAGATGAGTAAGCAGAAAAGATGATTATATATGCAGAAAATTCTAAATAATCTCTCAAATAGCTATTGATGTTTATAAGGTGGCAAGATATAAGGTCAAAATATAAAACTTAATTGTACGTCTGCATACTCGCAATTAAAAGCACCAAAATACAATCAAAATGTATCATTTACAATAAGATCCCAAAACATGACATACTCAGGAATGAATTTAATCAAGATGTATATAGAAAGTTGCAAAAGATAAAGAACTAAATGGATGAAGAGATATATTTATGTCCCCAAAGGCTCTACATTGTTGAAATCTCAATTCTCCCCAAATTAATGTATAGATCCAATACATGTCCAATCAAAATCCAGACTTTTTTAGGGGGTGGGGATTGATAAACTGATTTTCAAATTTAAAAGAATATGCGGAGGCTTAGAATAGCCAAAATAAAGTTGAAAAAGAACAAAGTTGAAGGACCTGATACTAGGACTTATAAAGCTAATCAAGACAGTGTGATATAACATAAGACTAGATCAATGGACCAATTGAACAAGATAGTTAGCCCAGAAATAGAATTATACTTATCCAGTTACTTAAAAAAAATGTAAATGTATATTATAATTGGACACCTCTTGACATTAATAAATTTATCATGACATTAATATTAATGGCAGCTTTATTCATATTAGCCCAAAATTGGAAACAATATAATTTTCTACCATCAGTGAATGGATAAATTATGTTATATCCATACACGAAGATACTATTTGACAATAAAAAGGAACAAATGACAGATTTAGGAAATAGCAAACTGAATCTGAAAAATATTATACTGGGCAAAAAAAGCCAGACACAAAGGTTATTTATTGTATAATTCTATTCATATGAAGTTCTAGGAAAGGCAAAATTAACAATTAATGACATAAAGTAGATCACTTTTTCTTGGAGCTAGTAATGTACTTAGTTGATGATAATGCAGTCATAAGGAAACTTTTTTGGGTTAAAAGTAATTATTTTTATCTTGATTATAATGGTCAATACATGGGTAAATACATATATGGTTGTTAAATCTCATCAAATTATATACTTATCATGGGCATATTTTATATTATATAAATTTTACTTCAGTAAAATTAAAATAAGAACAAGTTACAGAAATAAACCTAAGACTAGCCTAGCCTTGTTTGCTCCTCTACATTTTTTTATTATATTACTATTTTTCTTCATATATTTTCATTTTTTAGTGCCATTTTTTTTATCACAATAAAATAATTTCCTTGTTATCTGGTCAATCTTTTACTTTTGATATTTAATAATTTATGTCTTTATTCTCTAGAACAGAGTTTATAAATAAATCTGATGCTCCTTACTTAAGCCTTGTTTATATATATATCTGTGTGTAGTATGCAATATAGATGACCATGATTTCTACCTGCATTTAAACAATTGTATTATTTTTTTAACTCACTTACTAGAATATGATTAAACAGTTGGTGTTATATCTTCTTCTCTACTAAACCTACATTTCCAAACTAAGCAATAATTTACTTTCTTATTTCCTATTAGATATTTGACTTTAAATATTATTACAACCATCACCATCACTATCATCATAGCTAATATCAGTATCATGTTATATCAGGCACTGTCCAAGTGTATTCTCTTTGGCATTCTTTAGTACTTTCACACTAGATTTTTATTTGTTATTCATTCTTCAAATTAGTGAGACTCATTTAATCTTCCCCTATCATGAGAGAATCTCCTTGTTTTGGCTATTTTAAACTAATGATTGTAAGAGTAAAAGAAAATTTCTCAGTGTTAACCATCATAAGAATAAGAAGTCTTGATTTAAATGCTTATACTTGAATATATTTGGATTTCACTGAATATATTAAAAAGGTCTTTGTGTGGGCCTAGGAAAAGTTTTTGTACAGATGTGTTTGCAAAGAAATTTGACTTAAAATACAAGCAAATTGAGTTCTTTAAGAACCCCTTAGGACATGCCTTTCTACAATTTCTCCTATATCAATTTCCTCTAAACTGACTTATAAGGCATGTTCGGATAACATTGAAAAATTCATCTTGAATGCAAAGCAGTGATTCTGATGCATAAACTTTCACTGAAACATTTATGTATTCATGTGCCAGGCTCAAAAACTCATCTAAAAAGCCAGCCAAAGTTCTTGTTAGCCAGTAAAATAAAATGTAATTTTTGTTTAGAGTTATCAGAGTAGACTGTCTTGTTCTAAGAGTGGGAGAGTATGAATACCCTAATGTATGTCAAGTGAGTTTAGAGGGGCCCGATCACTTCAGCAGGAGAGACACTGTTGACCCTGAAAGTGTGGACTCCACAAACAGAATGGATAAATAGCGGGATCTTGCACAAGACAATGGCTGCAAGTGGGCAAGCATCAACATACATAGATGTGGAAGGATTCTGGACTATACGAAAGAAATTCAAGTTTATGCCTAAAGCTAAGAACACATAGATGAAGTTATATCCACAGGGCTTTGCATCTTCACCCCTTCTAGTGGATTAAAAATCAACTAGAATTTAGTTACCCAAAGCTGACTTAACTAAACCCAACTTAATTTTACTGGGCTTCAGGAGCTAACAATAAAATATATTTCACACAATTCCAAATTTAGCGCACAAAATGATAAGAGAGCCACCAAAAGAGAAACATAGGTGGCTTAAAATGTCATTTTTACTGATTTATTTAAATTATTATAGTCTCTGACAATGGAAGATTATGAATTTTATAATAAATCTTGAAAACTCTTTAATTTGTTCTTTACATATGCAATCCAAATTACTGACTGGATATTTTACTGTTATAGTTTTGATTTCAGCTGCAAATTCAGAGTCGATGAAAATACAGTTATTTCCATCCTGGCAAGATGGAATTGCCAGGGGGCATAATTAAGGGAGGCATCAAACTAATTGCTTACTCAAAGAAACTAAAAGGGAATGAGTGGAGTCAAGAGTGTATAGGGGCCCCCAGAGAAAAATATCCCCCAACAACAACATCAACAACAAAAGAGAGAGAAAAAAAACATGGTATTTTATTATGCATTCATGGATGGGGCAAAACAGCAGTCTGATGGAAATAAAAGTGAATTGGGAAGGAAAGGAATATTTGATGCAGGTAGTAACCTGTGAGTATCAATTACCAAAGTGTTTACTTTGAAACATATTTCCTGAAATATGTTCTTTGAATAGAGTTTTCTCCAGTTAAATCGGTGTGGTAAATACACTATACGATATATTCCTCTTGTTGATTCAAAATATCTTTAAGAAGTTCTAAAGAAACACTTAACACTTCATTGTCCTGATACTGAGAACATGTTTTGGGACCCCATAGAATATTTCTTATTTGATAATAAGAAATATTCTCCTTTGAGAGAAACTTGAACTGAAAAGTTTTAATATTTCTGACACTAATGCAAAGAGAGTTCATAAATAAATAGAATAGTCTTAATTAAACATTATATGTCTATGAAAATAAATTATAGCTATATACCCTAACGTAAATATAGCTCACAAGCAAATTTAAGCTATATATCTATGTTACTATATATATATATGTATATATATATACATATATATATATAGTATGTTTACACAAAGTTAAAACAGTCAAAAATAGCAATTATATTATTTAAAGATATAAATGGATAATAAATATTAAAAAGTGAAGTGATTATAACAAAAGTCAAAATAATGACATCTGTAGCACGAAGAAGAAGGAAGATAAGATGACCTGATGACCTGGCAGAGAATAGAGGGACTTCTAAGGTAGAGGCAATGATCCATTTCTCAACCTACATGTAGTTATGTGAGTGTTTATAATTATTCTTTATATTGTACATACATATTTATACACAACTTTAGATCAAAAGCATGCATAGGAGTGTGTGTACCTGTGTGCATGCGTGCACACTCACACACACACACACGTGCATGCACGCACACACATACTCTACAGCACAGCAGAAATAAGGCATTCCTGAACTGCAAAAGGTGACTTTCTGAGTATATAATAGGAAGAGCAAACTTTCTTAGAAATATTCTCTATACTTTTATGGTATGTTTGAAGAATAAACATACATTAAATTTTTGAAACATGTTACTATAATTTAAAGTCTAAATTTGAACAATTGCAGAAACTGAATTAGCTGCTCAGTGGTTATATCAAACAATATATAGATTATTATGGAAGAGTATAGAATATAGATAAACATGTGACAAAAAAAGATCACGCAACAAAACAGAGCCAGAATAATGTCAGAAAAATATTTAGAGCGTGATTAAGACAGAGATGTGAACCGTTTAAAATTTGTATACTGAAGAAGAGTTTGATTTAGTACTGAAAACTCCTTATCAGTATATGAATATTATTATTCATATGCATCTAAGTTGATATAGTCATAACTTTTCTGTAGCAAATGATAGAAATCCAATCCAAATTAATGCAAAATGGGGGAATTTTTGTCTCCTTTAGTTAAAATGTGGGAACTTGCACATAATCAAGTATTTTCATATCTATTTTTTCTCTTTTTCACTATTTTTGTTTTTCATTTTCTTTCTTTTTGAATACTTATTTTTTGTTATTTGGGAAAGAGAGGTGGTGTTGAGAGGAGAGCTGCAAATTTCTATGTAATATGCATGATGCATGTCTGTAATATGGATTACATGTATATTTTAACAGTTCTTGGCCCTGCCTTTTGGGTTCTCAAGTAATACAAGGCCACTGAGGCTTACAATGTCCTACAGAAACTGATTTTTGTGCACATCATCTGCGTACATACTCTGGCTCCCGCCTTATCAACTGGCACCATCCAGCTACTTATAGAGATTTACTGTACCTACTATCTCTGTTATGCCTCTGTTTTTTCTGTTTATAACACTCATCCCTATATCTCTTATTCACTTGAGTTCTGAGTCTATGCCAGACAATGTGTTTAAGATTATATCCTGGTCAATGACAGCTCCTGCTTTCATTCACTCAAGTCAAAAAAGATTGGTAGTGTCCTTTTTCTGTCTTTACTTAACACTTTGGTCCATCAGCAAATTTAGTTCCACCTCCCAAATGTGTCTCACCACCTTTCAACATGGTCCAAGCTATCAACTTCTCTTACCTAGTTTATTTCAATAACGTCCTAACTTGACTCCCTTCTGCCACCCTTTCTTCTAATAAACCAAAACAATCATTTAAAAATGTAAGTCAGATCATGACACTCTTCCTCTTAAATCCCTAATATCTTTTCATCTGTCTCTAAGTAGTCAAAATATTTTTTAGGACTGTAAAGTTCTCTGTGATCTAGAATCTCACTATTTCTCTGAACTTGTTCTATATATGTTTTCACTGTGGGTCACTCTCACCTAGCCACACTGGCCTTTTTTCTGTTAGAATAGTAATGGCAAAAACTTTGTGTATGCTATTCCATCTGCTTAGAGAGCCTGCATTTCTTCCAGATACCCATAGGTGAATTTTGTTACTTCCTTCTGATTTTTGCTTAGAAGCCACCTTTGTATTAAAATCTTCTATGGTTTCCCTATCTACAATTGTAAACTCACCCATTCTACTTCATATGTCTTTTTTCAGCTTATTTTTTTCTCAATACCAGTTATTTTTTTGTGACTATGCTACATTTAAATTTTTATTTTCTGCCTCTTTTCCCCCAAAATGTAAGCTTCACTGGGGAAGGGATCTTTATTCATTTTGCTTGGTACTGTATCTTTAGTCCCTGAAAAAGTCTCTGACTGCATAAATATTTAATGAAAAATGAATATTGGATTCCAAGTCACTTTTGAGTCTAGTATAGGTAATGGATAAATGGATTTGTTTTTGGTCATGGATACACATTAAAGGAGAATAAGTAATATTTATCTAAATCTAATATTGATTTATATAAATCAATTTTATATTTTGGTCTAATTATAAATAGGTTCCATATTAAATTAAGTAAACCTATTTTACTCTTCTTTAAATTTTTTTCTATTTTCAGTTATAATTTATATGGTTGTAGTTAAATATGTGATCAAAATTCCATCCATATGTGACAATATCTATCCATATTGTCACACATGGCTATATTTCATCCTTTCTTATGGCTGAGTGATAATGCATTGTATATACATACCATATCTTCTTTATCCAATTATCTCTTGAAAGATGCTTTGATTGTTTTCATGTCTTGGCCACCATGAACAATGCTGCTGTGAACATTGGGGTGCATATATCTTTGCAGATAAATGTTTTCAAGATTTTGGGGGTAAATACCTAGTAAAGGATTTGTTGGATCATATGTTAACTCTATTCTTATTTTTTTGAGGAACGTCCACACTATTTTTCATCATGATTGTACTAATTTATATTCTACGCACAATGTATGAGGGTTCCTTTTCCCCCACAACCTCTCCAACACTTGTTATTACTTGTTCTTTTGATGATAGCCATTCTAACAGGTGTGTCTCATGGTTTTAATTTGCATTTTCCTAATAGCTATTGAAAACGAGCATCTTTTCACATGTCTGTTGGCTGTTTGTATGTCTTCTTGGGAGAGTTATCTGTTCAGGTCCTCTACTCATTTTTTAATTGAATTATTATTTTTTTAATTATTGAGTTTTATGAGTTCTTTGTATATTTTTGGATATTAGGCCCTTATCAGAGGTATTGTTTGAAAATATCTTCTCTCATTTAGATGGCTGCCGCTTTGTCTTGTTAATAGTTTCTTCTGCTGTGCAGAAGCTTTTTAGTTTGATATAGTCTCATTCATTTATTTTTGTTTTTAGTCCCCTTGCCTTTAAGGTCAAATTCATAAAATTCTCTCTAAATCCAAGGCCCATGAATTTAGTACCTATGTTTTTTTGTGTGTGCAATTTATTATTTCTGGTCTTATATTTAGGTCATTAATCCATTTTGAGTTAATTTTGCTGTATGGTGACAGATAGCAGTGTAGTTGCATGATTTTGCATGTGTCTTTCCAATTTTCCCAACACCATTTAATGAAGAAGCTTTCCTTTAACCATGATATGTTTTTGGCTTCTTTGTAAATAATTATTTGCCTATATACATAGAGTTTATTATGGACTTTCAGTTCAGTTCCATTGATCTGTGTGTCTGTTTTACTCTCAATACCAGGTATTTTGATTATTGTCATGTTGTAGTGTAATATGAAGTCAGTCAGAGTGATATCTTCGGTCTTGTTCTTTTTCTCTGGATTGCTTTGCTATTTGAGGTCTTTTGTGGTTTCATACAAATCTGATGATTTTTTGTTCTATTTCTTTAAAAAATGATAATAGGATCTTTATGGGGATTGTTTTACATTTTTATAATGCCTTAAATAATAAGGTCATTTTAACTACATTGATTCTTCCAATCCATGAACACAGAATATCTTTTTATTTCTTTGTGTCTTCTTCAGTTTGTTTTAATGTCTCATAGTTTTCAATGTATAGGTCTTTCACATGCTTCATTAAGTTTATTCCTAAGTATTTCATGCTTTTTGTTGCAATTGCAAAAGATTTTTTTTCCTGAAAATTCATTGTTAGAGTAAATGAACACTATGGATATTTTGTACTTTGATTTTATATACTGAAACTTTAACAAATTTATTGTTTCAAATAGTTTTTTTAAAAGAGTCTTTAGTATTTTTTTACATAGAAAATCATGTCATCTGCAAAAACTGACAACTTAACTTCTTTGTTCTCTAT
The DNA here is from genome assembly GCA_004027375.1 of Macroglossus sobrinus. Lineage (NCBI taxonomy): Eukaryota > Metazoa > Chordata > Mammalia > Chiroptera > Pteropodidae > Macroglossus > Macroglossus sobrinus. Next base: position 37,072 of record PVKZ01001999.1, read on the forward strand.
TTAGACGCCTTTTATTTCTTTTTCTGCCTGATCACTCTTGCTAGGACTTCCAATACTATATTGAGTAATAGCTTTGTCTTGTTCCTGATCTTAGAGGGAAGATATTTAATTTTTCACCACTAAGTATGATGTTAACTGAGGGTTTATCATATATCACGTTTACTTTATTTTTTGTTTTTTATTTTTTTTAAGTAAGTTTATTGGGATAACGTTGGCTAATGCAATTATATAATTTTCAGGTGTACATTATAATTGACATCTGTATATTCTACTGTGTGTTTACCACCCTAAGTCCAGTTACCTTCTCCTACCTTATATTTGAACCTGTTTACCCTGTTTATCGCCCCCTCTTCCCCACTCCCTACTCTCTGGTAACCACTAGTCTATGGTCCATGTCCATGAATCTCTGTTTGTTTGTCCTATTCATTTGTTGCTTTTAAGTTTATATCCCACATATAAGTGATATCATGTGATTTTCAACTTTTTTTGTTTGGCTTATTTCGCTTAGCATGATTATCTCGAGGTTTATCCATGTTGTCGCAAATGGCAGTATTTCATCTCTTCTTGTGGCTGAGTAATATTCCATTGTATATATGGACCACAGCTTCTTTATCCAGTCATCTATTGTAGGATATTTCAGTTGCTTCCATGTCCTGGCCACTGTGAGTAATGCTGCTTTGACCATCAGTGTGCAAATATCTTTACAGATATGGGTTTTCAAGTCTTTGGGGTAAATATCCAGTAGAGGAATTGCTGAATCATATGGTAGATCAATTCCTAGTTTTTGAGAAAACTTCATACTGTTTTTTGTAGTGGCTGTAACAATTTGCAGTCCCACCAGTAGGGTATGAGGGTTCTTTCTTCTCCGCATCGTCTCTAACATTTGTTATTACTTGTCCTATTAATTATAGCTATTTTAACAGGTGTGAGATGGGATCTCACTGTGGTTTTGATTTGCACTTCCCTAATAGCTAGAGATGTTGAGCATTTTTTCATATATTTGTTGGCCATTTGCATATCCTCTAGGGAGAAGTGTCTGTTCAGGCCATCTGCTATTTTTTTGATTGGATTGTCTGCCTTTTGTTGTTATTGAGTCATATGAGTTCGTTGTATATTTTGGATATTAGGCCCTTATCAAAGATGTTGCTTGCAAATATATTTTTCCATTCGAATGGTTGTCTCTTTACCTTGCTGCTTATTATTTAATTAATTAATTAATTATTTTTTTGCTGAGCAGAAGCTTTTAGTTTGATGTAGTCCCATTGATTTATTTTTGCTTTTTCTTCCCTTGCTTTTGAGGTCAAATTCATAAAATCCTCTTTAAGTCCATGGTCTTTAAGTTTAGTTCCTATGTTTTCTTCTAAGCATTTTATTGTTTCAGGTCTTATATTTAGGTCTTTAATCCATTTTGAGTTAATTTTGGTGTGTGGTGATAGAAAATAGTCTGGTTTCATTCTTTTGCAGGTGGCTGTCCAGTTTTCCCAGCATCATTTATTGAAGAGGCTTTTATTTCTCAACTGTATTGTTTTGGCTTCTTTGTTGAAAATTATTTGCTCATAAACATGCGTTAACTTCTAGATTCTCTATTCTGTTCCGCTGATCCATGTGTATGTTTTGCTGCCAATACCATGCTGTTTTGATTACTGTCACTTTGTAATATAATTTAAAGTTGGGTAAAGTGATGCCTCCAGCTGCATTCTTTTTTCTCAGGATGGCTTTGGCATTCAGGGTACTTTGTGCTTTCATACAAATCTGATGCTTTTTGTTATATTTCTTTAAAAATTCTGATGACATTTTGATGAGGATTGCATTAAATCTGTATAATATTTTAGAAAATATAGTCATTTTAACTATGTTGATTATTCCAATCCAGGAACATGGAATATCTTTCCATTTCTTTGTATCTTCTTCATTTTCTTTACTAGGGTCTTGTAGTTTTCATTATATAGGTCCTTTATTCTGAGGTATTTTATTTTTTTGTTGCAATTGCAAAAAGAATTATTTTTTCCACTTCTTTTTCTGATACTTCATTATTAAGATATAGGAATGCTATGGATTTTTGAACATTGATTTTGTATCCAGAGATTTTACTGTATTTGTTTATTGTTTCTAGTAGTATTCTTGTGAAGTCTTTTAGGGTTTCTATATAAAGAATCATGTCATCTGCAAATAGTGACAGTTTGACTTTTCATTGTCTCTCTGGATGCCTTTTATATTTTTCTTTTATCTGCTAGCACTCACTAGGACCTCCAATGTTGTATTGAATAACAGTGACAATAGCGGAAAGCCTTGCCTTGTCCCTGATTTTAGAGAGAAGGCTTTTAGTTTTCCACCATTAAGTATAATGTTAGCTGAAGATTTGTCATATATGGCCTTTATTATGTTAAGGTACTTTTCTTCTATACCTATTTTGTTAATAAGTGTTTGATCATAAAAGGATGCTGTATCTTGTTAAAGGCTTTTTCTACATCTATTGATATGATCATATGATTCTTATTTTTTAATTTGTTTATGTGGTGTATCATATTTATCGATTTGTATTTATTGAACCCTCCCTGTGCCCTCGAGATGAAACACACTTTATTGTGATACTGTATCTTATTTGAAGGCTTTTTCTGCATCTATTGATATGATCATGTGATTCTCATTTTTTAATTTATTTATATGGTGTATCACATTAATCAATGAGTGTATGTGAACCATCCCTGTGCCTCTGGGATGAAACCCACCTGATCGTAGTGTATAATCTTTTTAATATGTTGCTGTGTTTGGTTCACTAGTATCTTATTTAGGATTTTTGCATGTGTATTCATAAGAGATATTGGTCTGTAGTTCTCTTTTTGTGTTAGCTTTACCAGGTTTTGGTATCAAGGTAATATTGGCCTCATAAAATGAGTTGGGAACTACTGCCTCCTCTTTGATTTTTTGGAAGAGTTTGAGGAGAATAGGTATTAAATCTTCTTTAAATGTTTGGTAGAATTCACTGGTGTAGCCATCTAGCTCTGGACTTTTACTTTTTGGTCAGTTTTTGATGATTGTTTCAATATCGATACTGCTGACCCAGCTATTTAGATTTTTCAGTTTTTCTTGATTCAGTCTAAGTACTGGTCCATTTCTTCTAGGTTATTAAATGTGGTGTTACATAATTTTCTTATAGTATTCTTTTATGATCCTTTGTATTTCTGCAATGTCAGTTGTAATTTCTCCTCTTTCATCGCTGATTTTATTTATTTGTGTCCTTTCTCTTTTTTCTTTAGTGAGTCTAGCTAGGGGATTTTCAATTTTATTAACATTCTCAAAGAACCAGCTCTTTGTTGCATTTATTTTTTCTATTGTTTAATTGTTTTCGATTTCATTTATTTCTGCTCTAATTTTGATGATTTCTTTTCTTCTCTTGATTTGACTTCATTTGTCCTTCCTTTTCCAGTTTTCTAAGACGAAATGTTAGGTTGTTTATTTGGGATCATTCTTGTTTTTGGAGATAGGCCTGTAATGATATAAACTTTCCTCTTATGACCACTTTTGCCATGTTTCAAAGTTTTGATATGTTGTACTCTCATTATCATTCATTTCTATGTATGTCTTGATCTCTCTTTTTTATTTTTTTTCTGACTTCATTACTCTTCAATAGCATGTTGTTTAATTTGCATGTATTTGTGGTTCTTCCTGATTTCTTTTTGCTGTTGATCTCTAGTTTCAAAGCATTATGATCAGAGAATAAGGTTGATATGATTTCAACCCTCATATCTGCTGAGGCTATCTCTGTGTCCCAGTATGTGGTAGATTCTTGATTAAGTTCCATGTGCTATAGAGAAGAATGTATAAGCAGCTGTTTTGAGTTGTAAGTTGTAAATGTCAGTTATGACCAATTGGTCTAATATATCATTTAAGAATGTTATTTCCTTCTGGATTTTCTGTTTGGATGATCTGTTCATATCTGACAGTGGGTTATTTAGGTCCCCTACTATGATAGTATTTTGGTCTGTTTCTCCCCTTAGTTCTGTTAAAAATTGCTTTGCATAATTTGAGACTCCCTGATTGGAAGCATAGATATTAGTAAGTGTTATGCTTTCTTGGTGCATGATTCCCTTTACCATTATCTTTATCCATATCTTTCTTTAACTTTTTTATTTTGAAATTTATTTCATCTGATATTAGTACCACTACTCCCGCTTTTTTCTTAATGCCATTTGCTTGACATATCATTTTCTATCCTTTCATTTTGAATCTGTATTTGTTTTTGGAACTGAGATGTGTCTCCTAGAGGGAGCATATGGTTGGGTTTTATTTTTTGATCTATTCTGCAACTCTGTGCCCTTTTATTGGTGAGTTAAGCCCATTTACATTTAGGGAAATTATTGAAATATAAGTTCTTCTTATAGCTATTTTATCTTTCGCTTTCTGGTAGCTCAATGTTTCCATTGCTTCCTTGTCCTTGTGTTTCTGTTTTTTTTTTTTTTTTTAAATTTGGTTTGCTTTTGCGGGTGTTTCTTCTGGTTCTTCTTATTTTATGTTACATACTTCAGTTCTGAATCTTTGGAGTGTGGTTACCATTATGAATATATAAAGGATAGTTCTCATTCTTTCTCTGTCTCTCTGTCTCTCTGTCTCTCTGTCTCTCTGTCTCTCTGTCTCCCTCTCTCTCTGTCTCCCTCTCTCTCTCTCTCTCTCTCTCTCTCTCTCTCTCTATATATATATATATATATATATATATATATATATATATATATATTTGTCCATTTTCTTCTGTGCGTGCTTTATCTCCATTCCCCTTTATGAATTTGAATCTTTGAATTCTCCCCCTTTCAGTCATTGTTGTCTCATTTTGTCCCTATGTATGCTGAATGCTCATTACTATTTTGCTATAGCAAATCTCTTCTTATTTTAAGCTTATAATGCCCTGTTCTTAGTAAGGGTTGCACTCTTCTGCTTCTATTTGCCTGATAAGCACTTTACTCCTAATTATGTTTTTTGTTTGTTTGTTTGTTTTGTTTTTGTTGTTTGTTTGTTTGTTTTTTTAGTCATTTTGTTTTAGGCGAACTGACCCTTTTCAGTATTTCCTGTAGTACAGGCCTCATAGTGTATGTCTCGAAAGGTCTTTATTTCTCCTTCATATATAAAGAAGAGCTTCACTGAATACATTATTCTAGACTGGAAGTTTTCTTTCACGTAATAGTTTAAATATTTGATTCCATTCCTTTCTGGCTTGTGAGGTCTGTTCTGAGAAGTTCAAGGATTATCTAATGGGTTTGCAATTATACGTTACCATTCTCTTCTCCCTGGTTGCCCTGAGAAATCTGTCTTTGTCATTGATTTTTTATAGTTTTAATACAATATGTCTTGGTGAAGGCCTTTTGGGTTGAGATAATTGGGTGTTTATTTGACATTCCAAGCTCCAGCTCATTCCTTAGATTTGGGAAATTCTCATTCACTCTTTGTCTAAAAATGCTTTCTAAACCCTGCTTCTTTCCTTGCCTTCAATAATGTCCATTATTCTTATGTTTCCTCTCCTAATGATATCAGCTAGTTCTTGTATTTCTCTTTCATTATTTTTCATTCTTTGGTTTCTCTCTACTTCCTTCTGTGTTATTTCTAGATTTCTGTCTTCAACATCACTGATTCTTTCCTCTACTTGGTTGACTCTATTTCCCAAAATTGCTATTTCATTGTTCAACTCTTGCAGTGTTTTTCTTTTTTATCTCCAGAAGATATATTCTGTTTTTTTGTTTTGTTTTGTTTTTGTTTTTTGCTTTTTTTTTTTTTTTGAGGAATTCAATCTCCTTGCTCTGCTCATCTCGTTGTTTTTTCAATTTCTGAAATTGTTGACATGATTCATTTTGGAACTCACTGAGTTTTTCCAGAAGTACCATCCTGAATTCTATATAATTTAAGTTGCATATTTCTGTGTCTGTAAGGTTGTTTTCTGAAAATGTTTCTTTTTTTTTCCTGAGATTCTTGTCATCTTGGTTGTTCATGGTGTTTAATTGACTATTTCTCCACCTGAACATTAATGAAAATGTTTTCTGATTTTTTTTCCAGAAAGAAGATTTATCACGTAAAGGTCTCTCTTTAGTCTGTTGCGAAGAAGGCACTTTTCTTTCATTTTCAGTAGGTGGTGTCTAAGCCTGTGGGATCCCTGTTTTATATAATGTCTTAACAATGCCTTTTATTTTCTTGTACATATTTAATCAAGCTCACTACCCTTCAGTTCCTGTCAGTGTTAGCAACAGTTTTGGCAGCTTTTGCTCAGATTCCCCGGGGACTCAGAGGTGTTTGGTCTTGGAGGACTTGACGGGAAGAGCCCTTTGGGGTGGGAGCTTGGACTGTGGTTTAGCCTTGGTTTTGCAACCTTAGCCAGTAAAAATCAACTGTAGTTTTTCTGCCATTCACTTCTCTGCTTTCTGCCCTGATGACTGGGCTCTGCCACTTGCCATGGGGAGCTCACAGCATTCCCAGGCAGGGCTGTTCAGGGAACTCGCTACTTCTTCACCCCTTCCCCTCCTCTTGCAAGGAGCTCCAGCTGTGAGAGTCAGCTTCTTTATTTCTCTCAGTCCACCTCCTGACACCTGGGGTTCTGACCTATGGTAGCTCTTATGTGCAGATCCCATGCTCAGACGTGCTGGTATGCAGTTTGGGTGTTTTGTTTTGTTTTGTTTTGTTTTTAGTTTTATATGTTCAGCTTATTGTTGTTTAAAGGAAAGAGATCTGGGGACATCTCTGACTCTGCCATATTTCTCCAAAAATCTCATGTTTACTTTAAAAGAAGTTTAAGTTATAACAATTGTCTTCAAAGAAAAAAAATATTTTATTAAATGAACAGAAGCATTTCAATCTTCACCCATGTTTTACCATCAGAATAAGTTGTTGGCAGCAATAAAAGTGATAATTAAAATAAATAAATTGATTAAATGAGACGCAAAGAATAATATGAGAATCTGCAGGATGTTGAAACTCTGGAAAAAGGGGTGCTTTTTCTATTAATAAAAGTTAGCAGGAAGTTTTTCATGAAGATGGCACCAAAAGCAAAGAATGAAGCCCTTGTGCCTCACTCCAAAGCTGAAGCCAAAGCAAAGGCTTTGAAGGCAAAGAAAATAGTGATGAAAGGTATCCACAGCCACAAGAACAAGAAAATATGCATATCACCAACCTTCTGATGATGCAAGACACTACTTCTCCAAAGATAGCCCAAATATCCTCAGAAGAATATCCCAAGAGAACAAGCTTGACCTCTATGCCATCGCCAAGTTGATGACTACTGAGTCAGCCATAAAGAAGATAGAAGGCAATAATACTCTTGTGTTCGTTGTGTTTGTCAAGGTCAACAAGATGAAACAGGCTATAAAGAAGCTCTATGACATTGAGGATGCCAAAATCAGCACCCTGATCAGAGCTGAGGGAGAAAAAGCATATGTTCAAGTGGCTCCTGGCTATGATGCTTTGGATGTTGCCAACAAAATTGGGATCATCTAAACTGAGTCTAGGTGGCTAATTCTGAATATAAAATTTTTTCACCATAAAAAAATAGTGAGAGTAGACAATTGCTTATTGCAATTTACTGGAATGTTTCATACTTTTGAGACTAAGTAGTTGGGTTTATCTTTTAGCTGATAAGTAAAAAGAATCCAACTTTGCAGCAGTTTTACTCTTCTTTCCTGACTTTTTCAAGTTGTTATCATCTTTCTTTTAATACTGAGAACATATTCAGAAAGCCTCATTCTTGGCATAACTAAAGTGTTATTTTATTTTTAAATATACAAACTCTATTTCTGACTCAATTTATACTAAATCCTAGTTGAAAATTTTTATGATGTGCACATTTCTAGTAAATAATTTCCTCAGTTATATCTGTGGTTTAATTTAAGCCATCAGAATGTAAATCTTTTCCAAAAGAGTGCATTAAAATCTAATTAAATCATGGGGAAATGTGAAGTTGGTGAAAAAAATAAAAAAGAAAAAAACAAATAAGAAATAAGAAGAGTGTCTAGTATACCATTTGTTTAGTTAAACCAGTTCAATTTTAGTAGCCCTGCTTTTAGATAAAACACAGAAAACATCTTACATTTTTTAGTTTATTCTTGCTTGTTGGGGCTATTAGAAAAGTCTTTTGACTGTATTTTGAGAGCATGTCAGCAGAGTAAAATAAAGTACATTATTTAATGTTCTGAAGGCCATTATCATCTTGGCTTTACCTACTGATACAAGCAGGCAGCTGTTTGAACAAATTTTTTTCTTTGTTCCCAGGGTCTTTCATTACTCAGAATCACATTATTTTATTGAAGCATAATTCCATATATGTGTTTTTCATTTTACTTTATTTCCAGGAGCTTTGGATGCCTTCAGCGAATAAAACAGTAGGCCCTCTCTACATTACTTGAATTTCCAGAGTTACAGTGTTAGCTCTTACAGATCAGTCAGTATACTAAAATAAATCAAAAGCATCCCTTTTCCCCCTACACACATAAATAGCAGTAACCAGAATGTACACGATTTGCATTTTGTTAAACGAATGAAAAATTCTAGAAGAAAAAGACATTTATAAACAAGTAACTAGTTTCAGATCAAATAAGACAGACTAGTAAAGAAATATTAAAATACAATGTACAATATAATGAATGTTATTATCAGTGTTTTGTGGGTATTTTAAACAGTGCCATTAACTTATTGTTGGAAAAAAGTAATTTATTTTTCCAAAAGTATGTAACATTTGACAGACACACAAAAATATAAGTAGATCATTTTCAAATAAAGAAAGGGTATTTCACATGAGAATTGAAATGTGAATATGAGTTTAAGGAGTTATAGGCTACATCTGCCAGATAGCCCACAGTGAGCAGGGATGACAGGAGATAGGGCTCCCTTGGGTCTAGATGTTAAAAGACTATGGATGCTCTAAAAGAAGGTTAAAATCTTCCTCTACTTCAGTTTTTGATTCACATAATATTTAAAAAACAATATTTCTGGATTTCACTTAAAATGTTAGTAATGTTTGTACTATAGCTATGGCTCTACCTTAATCTTCTTTGCATTCTCAGCCCTCAGAAATGCTTACAGCACTTTCGAGTGATATATTGTGGTTGTCATTAATAGAGAAATGCTGCACAGGACATCCTTGATAAGCAAGGCTTTCGTGTCCAGTTTAAATATCTTGTGAACTGACCTGAATAGGAGCTGTGGAACAGTTTGTACATATTTGCATGTATGGGCTGAGAAATGGTTGAGAGGTAACAAGTCACTTAACTATTTGCAAATGGAATTTTACGTGGCATACACTCATTGAAGTAGTTCTGTTATTCTTTGCTCCTCACTGGGGACATGGTAGTGGAGGCATACACATAGCTCTTCTGAAATGGTGAAATAGCTCTAGTGAAATGGTGGCATTTTAGTGATTATTATAATTAAACTTTTGGGCACACTCTAGTATGCATAAGCATTAAAGGCATTTTTCTAAAAGCTGCCCATCTCACTCCCTTAGAAGAGAAGCTGCTTCTTTGTAATCAGGTAATTACCCACATTGTTGCCTCACTTAACTTGTGAGAGACTTTCCTTGAATTGTTTCAAAACTGGTACAGTTTTCTCATCTCTTTTGTTTTAAAAATGGCAAACAAGAGATTTTATTCACAGTATTTCTCTCTGAGCCCAACCTTGTCAGTCCTTCCCCTAGCAAGGTGCCTTGCCCTACTCTTTTGTAATGAAGACAATTGACAATAATGACAATATTAATTAACAGCATTTCCTTCTTTATTTAGGCACTCTATTTGCAAATAGAAAAGATCAAAACTTAGTAAGTAGCAAGATAGCAAGGTATAAAGACTTAGTGCTCGACTGACAGATGATCCTTTTCTCCTATGTAACATAAAAATATATCTTGAGAGAGAAAAATGGTCCAAGCCACGCTTTTCTAGTGATAGTTTATGAAGCCTGTAATTATTTTACTAATGAAGAAAAAGTTATCCATAGTGAATGGATGAAAACTCCCCTAACATGAAAGGCAGGAATGGAGTACGTTCTGCTCACACAATGTTGTAATAAACTCTTGATCTTTAATGCTACCTGGCTTATCTTTAGACTTTGCTACATTGTGGGGTAAGTTAAATTGCTCTATATTATGTAGTTTGGTTCCCTAGCTCCATATAGTTAGAATTATATGTAATCCATGTTCGGTGTAGCATTAATACATCATATATTTTAATCGTGATCTTGTGACATAGCCATGAGGTTTATGAACTGACTACTCCAGCCCACTGCCATGAAATGTCCATTTTGGGATTTACTGCATAATAATTGATTAAAAGATGCTGGTGGAGTTAGATATCTAGATCTTTGCCACATATTACACAGTTAAGAATAACTTGACCTGTTTATACACCTGTTCAGTCAATATATCCACTTGGATTTCTAATAGGCATATCAAATTTAAAAGTCCAAAATGACCCCACATACCATTTCCCATTTCTGCTTTCTCACAGACTTTCCATCTCTATAAATGATGATTCTATTCTTTTTGGCTCAAGACAAAAATCTTGAAATCATTTTGACATCTCTTTATATTCATATTTTAGATGCAATTTATGAACAAATTATGCTTAGCTCTACTCTTCGTAAAATATCTAGAATTAATACATTTCACCACTTTTCTGCTACCATCTTCTCTCAAGTACCTATTAAGTCTCATCTGCATTATTTTAATAGCTTTTCAGTATATGCCTCTGTTTCTAGTGTTGCCTACCTTTGATCAGTTCTTAATTAGGCTGAACAATTATCCTGTAAAATAAGCCTGATCATTTTTATTCCTCAGCTCAAACTCTCTGAGAGCTTTCTGACTCAAAGCAAAAGTCAAAGTTCTGGTGATGTCCTGCCAGTCCTTATACAATTTATTGCCTTCTTTCTCTCACATCTCCACCTCCTATCCTCTCCTTTCCCCTCCATTTGCTACAGCGACACTTTGCCTTGTGTTCTTTGACCAGACTAGTCATGCTCCTTCCTTAATGCTTGTATTCTTAGTAGATCTTCAGCCTGGAATCCTCTTCTTCCAGATAGCGACCCAACTTGTATCTATATTTCAATTCTTTACTAACACAGCACTTTCTTAGTGCCATTTTCCCTGGCTGTCTTCACCCTTGTCTAAAATTACATCTTACTATTCCATCTTTTATCCTATTTCTGCCTGAAACTCTTCTAATCCCTAATTCTGGTTTTAATTTGCTTTCTTTGGTATTACTATCTTACACACTATATAATTTAATAATTTACTTTTTTTCTCTACCTTATTTACTAAAATATAAGCTCTAGATGACATTTTAATAAATACAACTTTTGTTGTTCAAAGTTGTATTCATAGTACTTAGAATGGTTCCTGGCACATAGTAGGTATTCAATAAATATATATTGAGTAAATAACTAAACTTTAATGCTGTATCTTCAAACATTTCTTAAGAATTCTACATTTACATTTAAATTTTTATTTTGTACAATGTTTACCTAAAAACATAGTGTTTTGTGTAAGAATAAGATGAGAAATGGTACACTATCATGTCCTTAAATTATTTTTACATATTTTTATAACAAAAATAAACATTTTATAAGAACACATTACAAACAGGAAGCTGCACATATTAAACCGGCTGGAAGGGTTGACTGGGAGAACAAATAGCGAGATAAGAGGATAACAAGAAATAACCAGAAAGACTAAAAGAAGAATGTAGTAGAGTTTGATAATAGTAGTTAACTCAATCCTCAGCACCTGACAATATGTGTATATGAGGAGAGATAAAAGGAGAAAGAGGGAGAGAGAGAGAGAGAGAGAGAGAGAGAGAGAGAGAGAGAGTGAGGGGGGAGAGAGAGAGAGAGAGAGAGAGAGAGAGAGAGAGAGAGAGAGAGAGATTAGACATGGAATCTGACCAATTATACCTTCATGTTTAATTTCCTTCTTCATGGACTGATTCTACCATAGAGAATGCAGGACTGCAAATGTTGAAAAACATAACAAAGTGCCTAGAAGTAAACTTTTCTTTCTCCTAGTGGTGTGATGTTATATACATTAAAATAATGATATATATTGCAAATTTGAGATCAAAAGTCAGATAATAAAGATTGTGTAGCAGAGAGATAGAAAGAACACTTTTTTGGTTCTTTTTGGTCAAAAAAAGTTATTTTCTTTTTACTTCCTTAAACAGTTGTATAATCACTGGACTGTATGGAGCTCTTGTTACTTAAAAAGATAAACTCTTATCTGTTTGTTTTCTATAATTTTTTTTATTACTTGGTGCCTCTATCTAGTTAGTCTATTTAATGTCAATGATTTCTATTATTAAAATCTGATACTTACATCATTCACTGTCAGGTAAAACAATGATTTATTTTGGCTTAGAGTCTCAAAAATATTATCTGTATTCATCAGATAGTGAAGGGAAGCCTGATTGAATTTATCTGAATCACTTGTTTCACCAGGAAGAACAATATATAGACAATAAGTTCAAAATGTAAAATAATACAATCAATTTTTTTTCCATTTCATGGCTGATTTATACATATAGATTGATAGTGAGTAAATGTCACAAAATTGCTTTAATAAAGAATAAATTAAGTTGGATCATTTTTCTACAGCAAACTAGTATAGGCACAAATTCTTTTTTGTTTTTGACAATCGTAGATGTTAAAGTATTCTGAAAGTCCGAAATCAAGAAAATATATCCTTTGAATTTTTTTCTTGCCAAATTGAATGTGTAACTACTACATAACCATTCAATTAAACTTGTCCAGTGTGCCTTCAACTGCAGTTTACTTATTCAATGTGGAGAGTGCATGGTTATTATTATTGTTTTTAATCTGAGTTACAACACCATGTATAACTTAGAACATATTTGAAGAAAAGATGCAAATTTTAATAAGAAGTTAGTCTAGAACAAAAGATTTTATAAGTATGCACCTTTAATGTACTTAATGTCAACTTTTAGTTTGTTATAAATGCTTTGCATGTAGATGTGGATATTATTTATTTGAATGAGTTAAGGGCTGTAATATATTTTTGACCACTAGGAGAAAAGAAAGAATAGAAAAAATTGTTTTTATTTTAAAAAATATCAGTGGAATCAATAAAGATATACTTAACCTGTTTTCTATTTTTATTTACTAAAAAAAAACAAAACAAAGACAAAAAACGGTGACCTAGAAACAATATAGCACTTATATGCAGTCTGGACTAAAATTGTTTCATATTCATTTTTATTCCATAATATTTTATAAATACTTATTTTATTCTGTAATTAGTCTTTGAATATTTAAAGGAAAAGCCCATCTAGTTTCTCTTTCTTTGCTATCCTAAGAAGTTTATAAATTCATAAGAATGTCAATTCATATTGAAATTATAATTATGATCCACTGTGAAAGTGAGAGCACATTCACATTCATTCATCTGTTTAACAATGTGCCAAATGCAGTAGAATGCTGATGAACAAAGAACCAGACATACATAGAACCTGTCTTCATGGAGTTTCCAGTATGATCAAGAGGCAGACTTATAAAGAGAAGGTTTTTAGATAAAGAGGAAGAATTAAGTAATTAAAGTTATGAGAGGGGAATTTCAGGTATTTCAGGAAATTTAAGATGTGGGACCTAATATGGACTTAGGATAAGAGAAGGCTTTATTGGAGAAATGATTATAAATTAAAACCTGAAAAATAACTAGGAATTAGGAAAGGTAAAGTGGGGAAAAATGTGAGAAAATGAATTCCATGTAAAAGTGCACCATAACTAAAGTGTCATAAACAGGAGAGAACACTGATCTTTCCAGAAGGTAAAAATATAACTGAGCATGAATGCAAAGTAGAATAGGAGTTTGGAAGTGGGCTGGATAGCAGTGGATAAAATCTGATCATTCCTCTAAGAAGCAAGATTTCTGTAGCCTGCCTTCCTTTCTCTTCACTATTCATCGTCAGCCTCTTGTTTATGTTTATGTTTTTTTTTTAAACCTACAGCACCTGGTATTCCTAGGTAGTCTCCCATCTAAGTACTAACCAGGCCCAACCCTTGCTTAGCTTCCAAGATCAGACAGGATCAGGAGGGTTTCTTTTGTTTATGTTCGTCTGACTTTTCTTAAAGACACTGTCTTGGCCTTTTCTCATTAATTCATTGTTGCTTTTAAATTGGATAACATTATAACTTTATGACAAATTTGGGCATATGGGTCTTTGCCAAGTCTGGGAACCTTAGTCCTAGTGTTTAGCATTACTCAAAGGATTCCTGTCTAAAATAAAGTTTGGCTCCCACAAATCTGAGTTTCAGTTTGATATCTACTCTCAATCTGCCTTTAGGTAAACAAAGGAAAGAAATGATGTCTTTTTCCTGGGGACGAGGGTGAGGGCAGCAATGCTTACACCCTCCAATTGTTCTTAATAATTCACCCTGTTAACACTAGTAGGAGAACAAAGTTTATAATCAGACTGATCTGAGACAGAGTCTCAGTTTTACTACTTGAAAGCTGTGTAAACATGGCCAAACTACTAATTTCTGTAAAGTAATCATTTTATCTGTAATATTGGAGCCATAAAACCTATGTCTTTGTGTTGCCATCAGGATTAAAAATAATTATTTTCAGAAAGATTTCAGAACAGTATCTGGCAACCAGGAAAAGCTTAAAACATGAGAGATGTTGATTTTTTTCTCATTTTTTTTTATCTTTAAAATGAAGCTAAGTTTTTCACATCAAATGACTATTATGAGGAATAAAGATTAAGACCACAAAAATGTACAGAAGATAATCTGGTACATGGTGCAGACACTCAGCTAACAGGAGTCTCACTCTCCTATGCTCAGAGTGTAAAAAAGATGGTTGCATTGAAAACTCTTCAAATTCTTATATCCTCAGTTATCTGGGAGTATGGAAATGGTATATATAAGCAAATATAAGAACATGAAACTTGAAACTTGCCCCATGGAAGTGAATATTGATGCTACCTTTACTGCTACTAACTATAAAAGCAGGTATAGTTGTACTTCCTCAACTTGTCCCAGCTATTGAATAAAATAACTAGGATGTTTAAGTCACTTGGTAACCCTGCAACAATATGTATAAATTTTTTACAAATTAGAGAATTTGTTCTAATTTATTATAAAATGTATATTAACATGTAGAGTATTATGTTAACTGAGAAAAATTAGAAAATTGAATAACATACTTATTAATAATTTATCTTATAATATTAAAAATATCAACTCAAATTTTATTTACATTCTAAAATGTATAAAAATGTTTTCCATTGATGCTACAATTCCTTAAACTTTATGATTTCATCCCCAAACTACACAGGAAATATACAGGAGACTTGCCAAAACATAAAGATAAAATAATTCTTTATGATTTTTCCAGAGATGATTTTTTATACAATTTGGATAATATTAAGAATACAGCATTGCCAAGTAATATATTATTATCTGGCATTTGGTATTCAATAATGATTCTTGATCTTTAGTATTCCTTTTTTTGTTATTAAAAACCACAAAGCTATTTGTAATCACTCAATTTAGCTGTCATTCACTTTTCAGTAAAAACATGATGAAAAAGATGATGCAAGTCAATTCTGAAAGACATTCATAGATTTTCTAATAGTATAAACTGGGCTATGGTCTCTATCTGAATGCATTCTAATTTTAAAGCCATAAATTCACCATAGTAAATTAAAACAATGCTGTGAGATATTCTCCATCATATCTTTTCCAATGCATAATCAAGTCTATTGGTCAATATTGGCCATTGGTACACAAAGAATAGTTATCCTCAATTCTATGAATTAAATTTCAAAAGCCTCCCCCAAAATGATTTTCCAAACCTAGTTTAAACTTTTCTTTAGGCTCAAATCCTTTCTGTCGATCCTTCACTGAGTCTACATTCCCCCCCCTCCCCACTCCTGAATAGTTGCTTCTCCTAAATTTCCCAATTTAGAAAAAAAAAAATTCTGTCTGTGAGAGTAGCAGGAGGCTTTACATTAGGCTCCTTTTATTTGGCACAAACCAACTTCCCTAATCACAATGTAACTGTTTCAGCATATCAGAAGCTAATAGATTCAGAGAAGGCACCCATTTTAGCAATATGCATACATTGTTTCACATGCATCCGGGAGAAAATATGGAACTCACTGTATTAGAAGGTCAGTCAACAGTCTAACTTGCCTGAATATCTGAAATCTGGAGATGGATTTATGCAAATGAGATGGGCTGTGTAGTAGTTAAAGAGAAGGGGAGGAGAAGCTATTAATCTAAGTTGAATAAAAGTAGAAAAAAAATTGTATTTTGTTAGGTTTTATATTTAGCTTGAACTGACCTCTGGTTCTAATTTGTTTTCCAAGTGACATTTTTTACCCACTTCATACTTGTCTAAAGTTGCCATTTTTAAAATCTTGCATTTTTAGAACAATTATATAATTTAGAAAATAAACTTGTTAATTTCAGCACACTAGAGGGCAGTAAAATATCCTAAAATAAATAGTATTCAATATTCTATCTTAGGTGACTTTTGAGAAAATGATTATTATAACTTTTAAAATCTTTTATAAAAAGGGATAGTAATAGGATTAATACACCATTTTAAATATTAGCTTTGGAAAAAAAGATTGCAATATTATTTTTTAAAGTGACAATTGCATCAGATTTCCCTAATAAGAAATTCATCTCTGAATGTCAGTGTCCCAGAATATTTTTAAAGAATCTCTCAAAAAAAATCTTTCTTATAACTAATCTCATTTCTAAAGTTGCAATTGCCAAACAGATTTTCAATAGATTTTTCCATTGATCCATAATAATAACTTTCCAACCATCTTTATATGATCACATCAATGTATTGTAATGTCATTGAATGTTTAACAATATACTGTTTTTAGGGCTGAGAAAAGCTGCCCATCTATTGGCTGGATGGATAATATTCAAAGCCAGCATATACATGTTTTCATTTTATAGTTTTGGAAATGTGCTTAAATAAAAAAATTTTTCAAACAGCCAATAACATGTTTTTAATAAAGTTTTTTCTTATGTTTTTATTTTTGTAGTTTTTTTTTTATTCGTATACTTTTTCCTCTTAACACTTTGATATTCACTTTTGAATATCTTCTCATGAGTGTTAAAAATAAGACAACAGGCACAAAATTGAGTCACTTATTCTGTAAGCCACATGTCACCAAACCAAGATTTCACTTAATTACAGTTTCGGCTCTCTCAGCAATGGAATTTTAAAGTAGTTAATCATGAATGGTCTGATCAGTGCTAGTTAGATAATCTGTCAGATAAATTCCCTATCATCCCTTAAAGGAAAGTAACTTTGCAAAACCAACATTTTTTTTGTCTAATCTATCATCTATCTATCTATCTATCTATCTATCTATCTATCTATCTATCTATTTATCTATCATCATCATCTATCTATCTATTTATATGCATTTTGCCTTGTTCTTGTTCCTTCCAACCTATAAAAGACTTTTGTTGTGAACAGCTTGGTGTATGCTGTCTGATTCAAATAGATTTTTGCTCAAATATACTTTAACATGACTCACATAGAAACAAATGCAAAACATTTTTTTTCTTTTCCTTCCAGTCATGGAAATCAACTAATAAGAAAAGGCATAAAAAACTTCTTGTGCTATACATTGGAAGCCATTTTCAACTCTGTCTTGATTCAGGAACCACTGGTTTTAATTTTATCTTTGAAGTGTGCTTGTGAAAGTGTTAAAGGTATAGAACTTAAAAACAGATTTAGAAGCGAGCAAGTAGAAAGACAAAAAAAAAAAAGGATGATAGAAAAACAAAGATGAAAATATTGATTCTGTAATTTATCGTTTTGAAGTAAAAGTAAAAGTACTTGTTTTTGGAAATTATGAATAGGATTGATTAGTCCTGTCTGAAATAAAATATCAGGGAATTTAGCTTGAAACATACAATAAGTAAACACATCTAAATTCATCTGTTATTTTCAGTGACAGAGGATAAACCAATGAATACACCAATTGATATAAACATGTGTGCCTATTAAAAATAAGTTTATAGGTATTGCCTTTAACACATTTCATATGTTGTAGTGACTATTGGTTACCACTACTTATAACAACCAGTAACAGTCTATGGTTGGAGGTAATGTTTTTTAAAAATCGATATATAAGTAAAACTATGACAAAATAGCTATAGCCTGAAGAGTGGGTGTCAAAGCAATACCTAATACAGGGGGACATATGTGGGAACAGTTTTAACCTCGAATGGTGTAAATGTCTGCATAGTAATAGCAGATTTTGGTTGAATTAAATTAGTTAACTTAGGTAGTCATCTCTTTTCCCCTAGTTTTTTCTTCCCCATTTTCTATGTTAGGCATATTTTAAAAATCAGAAGGAGCACATCATGGTGTTTTAGTTTGCACTCTGGAGCCATGATTTCTGGGTGAAATATTGGCTCTGCCTACTACTGATGGTTTGAGCTACAGTGAGCTGCTTAACCTCCCTGTGGCCTAATTTTCTTACCTGTAAAATGGTAATAGTGGTGGAAGTGGTGTTTTGAGGATGAAATTAAATAATTCATCTAAGGAGTTTAGATCAGTACTTGAATATCATTATATGAGTGTGTTTTAAATATTTAGGCAGTAGGACAGTCCTAGTTAATGACATGCTGAGTTACTCAATAATGTTTAGAGAAATGACAATTTCTATTTTTCAATTTCACATACCTCCTTGGACTAAAATCCTGTTAATTAATTAGATAGCAGCTAACTAAAATAAGCATAGCAAAGTAAGATTCTAAGCACCACTTGGCTCTATTTATCTATTTGATTGTAAGTGTATTTCTAAAAGTTCTTAAAAACATTTGATTCTTTAATCATGCTTAATATTACCACTTTACATCTAGTTTACTCTATGGATTTCAAGTTAATCATTTAATTATATACCATAAAAATGTAAATTTCAGTTCAATCTATCAGATTATAAGAAGACTTTTAAAATATTTTAATCTTTATTATTGGCCTATGTTTTATGTAGTACTTAACATAAGTAAGATTTAGTTAAAATTATTTAGTTGAATATATATATATATATATATAGATATATATACACACACTTATGCATTTTATGAACTCCAGGAATTTATAACCAGAGGTTCATATAAATGAATTATTTTCAGTATTAATTTTCAGTATTCTATGTGTGTTGATTTTTAATTTCTTACTTATTTTACTTCTGATATTAATTAGGATTCACTTCAAATTTTAAAAAGAAAAACTTGTACATTCATATCAACACAGCAGTAGGCTAAATACCATTGAGAACACTGATTAGGCTAAATACCATTGAGAACACTGATTACAGGCTACATAGGTAGAAAATATACATATATACATGATTTTATCCCGTGACAACCTGCATTAAAAGTTGCATTCCGTGAAGTCCAAATATGAGTTAGGAAGGTTGTAAGATAAAAGAAGTATTCTTAGAGGTAATAATGTTGAGATGGACTTCAGATATAGGAAAGAAAGAAATTCTTATCTACGGCCTTGCCACCCTGAGTATGCCTGGTTTTGTCTGATCTTGGAAGCTAAGCAGTGTCAGGCCTGGTTAGTACTTGGATGGGAGACCACCTAGTAAGACCAGGTGCTATAGGATTTAAAAAAAAATTCCTGACAAACAAACAAGCTCTGTCAAAAGTAAAAAAATGGAGAAATCTAAGACAGACTTCTGATACAATAATAACAGTAACTAATCAGGTATGAATCAGGTGCTTCCCTAAGTAGATTCTATGTGTTAACCCAGTTAATCCACAAAGACTTGTGACATAGACACTCTCATTATCTTAGTTTTATATGTAAGAAAATTGAGCTGTTCAGAATTATTTTCAATGTATCATATTTTCTGATATTTATGATGCTGGAGAGAAAAGGAGTGCTATGAGGCATAATGAAGGATGAGTACCGAAAGATACATTTAAAAAAGTCATATTATAGAGCATTTAAATGTCCTTTTATAACCCATCCTCTTTAACTCTCTAACATTATCCTCCAAGCATTCCCTTATATTTTATTTTTATGATGCTGCTATATTAAACACCTTCTAATTCTCAAATCACCATTTTTACTCTTAGTTCTGGGTGTTTAGAATTGCTGTTTCTTTTATTGGAACACTTTCTTCCCACAGACACCAATATAATTTCTTGTTATCAAGAGGGGCTCGGTTTAGATGTTACTTTTTCCTAACATTTCCTCTCACTTTCTGGATTGTATATATACCCTGGTTCTGAGCTAGCATAGGATTCTCCAAATTTCTTTGGAAATTTTATATATATTTTTTGCTGCAATTATATGGCAAAGTGTGTCCTTCTCTGGCTTTAAAAATTCCTGAGGACAGAGACCTGATTCAGTTTATCCATTATAGTAGCCCCTGTGTGAATACAGTAACCTAACAATTAGCAGGCCTTGAATAAATGTTTTTGAATGAAAAACTTTGTTTTCTGAATGTAATAATAAAAACGGTTTTTGAGATGTTAGTGATGTGTCCAGATCCATATTGGTGCAAAAAAAAAAAGAGTTGTCAGAAATATAATAGAAGTAATGGTGAATTATATTAAAGCATGACCATTTTAAAAATTGTACTTGTGAGAAAAAATATGTTTGAGTATTAGGGGCTAAAGACTATATAAGCATTTTAATCCATTGCTTTTGTGCCTAGAACTCATTTATCTTTATTTCGGTGGTTGTACTTGGTTTTCCTTTTGAGAACCATTTTTCAGGGATATACATGCAATGTGACTAAAGGTCAATGGGAATTGGCTCTGGAAACTTCTCCAGAATTATTGGAAAATATGCCTCCACTTTTTATCAAATCGACCAGGCTGTGAAAATATAAGCCTGTCTACCCATCTGTCAGTAGTCATCATCCTTTCTCTGTAGGTAGAGATGGCCTAATGATATTTCCCCAAACAAGGTAAGGTTTAATCAGGGGACAGAGAGGCCTGATGTCCTTCTGACATTGTTTAATTCCTGGACCCAGCAAGTCTAAAATCCAATACTTGCTCTTGACTTATTGCACAAGTCAGTAAATACTATTTGTTTTGTTTTATTTTGTTTTATTTTTTTTAAATAATGTGAATTGATATTTTTTTTCTCACTTACAATGAGTAAACATTTGTCTAAGGTTAGTAAGAGGTGAGTTATGAAATAATACCAATTTATTTTCTAAAATAAAAAAGAAAATACAAATGATAATATAGAACAATTTTTGAGAACCTATACATCATTTATATTTTACAATATTATGTCCAGCATAATGCAAAGTTAATATATTACTTACTTCAATTTGTCAAAATTAATTTAATTTTAAAATATATTGTATTTTAACAATTCATATCATTTTTTTAAAAAGAAAGATGAATTTTCTAGCTATCTGAAAATTAATTCACCCAATTATATTTTTTATCAATTCAATTTAATTTTGTCTCAACATTAGCTCTGTATTTCATGTATATGTAACTTTATTATATCATAATAATTTTATTAAATTATACATTATAGTTTATAATTGTAATTTCTTGGTAACCTATATAAATTGGTGAGTTTATTTAATTGCCCAAATTAATCATTGCTAATTACTTTTTTTCTTTTGGTATAATGCACCTACCCAATAAAAAATGTATGCACCTACAAATTCTTAACACCATCTTTCTGGACAAAGAAGGTCATAAATTATATATATGTTGTTTCTTAAGTTTATTCTTGATTTTAAATTCCCTTTAAATTTAACTATAAACAAAATAAATGGGCATTTTCTTTCCCTTTTAAAATGATTTTTATTTTTCAGTTACAGTTGACATTCAATTTTATTTCAGATTAGTTTCAGGCACATAGAATAGTAGTTAGATATTTATACCATTTACAAAGTAATCCCCAGATTATTCTAGTAGCCACTTTGCACTATTGTTGGGAGCCATTCTTGATGAATACTCCACAGGCAGGGTTGGAGTTGCCTGCAAGCTAGAAGTTTGCAGAGCAGCTGGGCTCCTGAATGGATAGCTTGTTACTGAAGGAGGTAGTTTGCCTTAATGTTGAATGTTCCTTGCCCCAGGGAATAAGAGACATTCCTTGCCCCAGGGAATAAGAAACAAAAAAACAGGAACAAGGATGTTTTGTGAGAACTTAAGTAAAGGTCAGCAATCATTTGCATATGTGTGGGTGTTGCTTCGCATGCTCTTCCAAGGGTATATATATGCTGTGCTAAATAAACTCCGGGCACAGTATTCACTGTTAGACCTCTGGACTCTATCTTCTGACTCTCTCTTTTTCTCAATCCTCACTACCACTCTCTGGAACTGTTCTATCTTAGCCGTGGGCTCCGGCACACTATACATAGTTATTATAATATTATTGGTTATACTCCCTATGTTTTACTTTATATCCCCATGACTATTTTGTAACTACCAATTTGTACTTCTTAATCCCTTCA
Organism: Macroglossus sobrinus; assembly: GCA_004027375.1. NCBI lineage: Eukaryota > Metazoa > Chordata > Mammalia > Chiroptera > Pteropodidae > Macroglossus > Macroglossus sobrinus. The sequence goes on from PVKZ01001999.1 coordinate 59,526, forward strand.
TCTTTTTTTCCCCCAGACCCTGCAACACCCATCTCAAAACCAGTTTGTTTTCTGTATCCATGAGTTTGTTTCTGTATTGTTTATTCATTTATTTTTTTCTGCATATTCCACATGCAAATGATGGGCATTTTCTTTCAATCATATCTTTATCATTTTCTATTATGAAGACTGTAGAAAATCCTCCATTAACTTCTTTTAAATTGTCAGGAAACAATGTTATTCACATCTTGATGTGAATATGTAAAAATTTCATATATAAAAATTATGATTTCTTCTCAAGAAGCATATCTGAAGAAAGTTTCTTCTTGTGTGCTTTTGGCAAGATACTTTTAGAGTTCAAAACAACTCAACATAATTAGCATTTATAAGCAGTTTTCACTACATTTTGTCTCTAAAAATGACTTCATTTATTAAATGTTTGTTACTTGCATGAAGGATATGTAATATATATGTAAGTTGTAAGCATAATACTATTATTAAGCATAATAATACAACTATTACCATGAACTATCTACTGAAAATAAGAACTAAAAGATTTATAATAATTAGTCTACTGATCAGTCCCTCCCCTAATCCTAGCCTTTACCTCCTCTCTCCCAGAAATCTAAATAATTTATCAAATTTTGCCTAACAAAACAGTAAAATTTATAGTTTTATTGTGGCATTTCTTAGAACAATTATGTATATGAAAAATACAAAATGCACTGAGAATAATCATTATTTACCACACAACTTTTTTTTTTTTTAATAATAGAGAATCTGGGTTCATGCTTCTGGCATATTGATTCCAATTCTGTATTTTATAATAGCATAACAAAACAATGATGCTCTGCTGACTTTAAGTAAAATTTATTACTTTTTAAAAATTTATTAATTTTCTAAGTTATGTTGCTTATGGATCTTCTTCGGCAAAATTTAATAGGCATATAGTTCCTAGTTTAGAAATAGCATTTTCCCTAAATTTTACAAATTCCTGAGTGTGTAAACTCACTGTAGTTAAATGTAGTTTTAGATTTTTAATTTAACAATATGTTTGATTTTGGCTGCCAAACTAACTCAAAGGAACCATTCTGATTTGACTATGAAGAGGTCAAACAGCCATGAATCTAAAAAGAAACCTGCAAAAGTATAGAAGTTGAAAATAACATGAACTTATTTAGCTCTGATTTTTATTTTAGGATTATTTGTGTCACTTCAAAGAAATTTATGAATGATCTGATAGCCCTTACAGAATGGGTTTATTATTTCTCAGTTATGTGGATTGTGGAAAATCCTTTGTTGGTTATTCCCGAGTCATCAAAGAACAATGTCATTAAATTATATAATAACATCATTCATTCGGTCAACAAATGTTTTACTGAAAAAATATTTATTGAACCCATACATTGTACCAGGCTCGATCTCAGGCTCTGAGAATCTGAGTGAACAAGACAAATTTTCTGCCCCGTGGAACATCAAGAAACTAAACTGATCGTTATTTTAAAAATTCAGTATTAAAACAGTAATGTAAATTCCAAATAGAAAACATCATTTTTCTTTTAACTTTTTACTTGAATGGTATTTTATAGACAAAGTCTAAAATTACATCTACTGAAGGCCAATAATTACTTTTGGAATCATGAAGTCATTTATTAAGTAATACATTTGAGAAGAAGCCATGGTTTTAAGGGTATTCAAGAAATAAGTTTAGAGCAGGAACAGTACAACTAAAGATTTGTGAATTAATACAGACTCCATTCTGAAAACATAAATCTTTATTAAGCCAATTTGTGATACTAAGAAATACTAATCAGTGGAAATATTAATATCATAATTTAATTTCCTTGCCTTTGTGCTAGAATTGTACTTCCTTCTAGATTTGAGATTCAGAAAAATTTCATTTCTTATACAACTTTAAGGGGATTTATAATTATGTTCTGTAGAACTGCATTTAAGAGATATAGATTTTACTTGCACGCCACATTCTTGTTTTCATAATTCTTATAAATTCTTATGGAGGTAAATGCATATTATCACCCAGTTAGGTCTGTGACTTTACTTCCCATTAGAAAGGTGGCTGTCTAAATAGAACAATCATTACTATTTTACCAGACAACACTTCTACATTGTTTGAAATAATGAGAACTACACAGGATCCAATACGTTATTGAAGTTTAATTCATTGATGCTCAATTCATGTCCCAGTACTGGTCAAAGCTGTCAAAATAAAGTGTTTTTTTTTTTTTTTAGTTCAAAAATACAAAGCAGATAAATACATTAGTTAATTGTGATAGCATAATTCCTGAATATAGATGATTTGGTTGGCTAATGAGTGTAAAAGAAATTTATTGCAAAATATTTAAAAAATATATCATAGAATCTAAAGCTGGTCAAAATCCTTTACCTCTCCCTGTATCTATACTCTTTTGTCATTTGACTGCAGCCTTTGTATCTATAAAGGCAGAGCTCTTCCCACAGAGTGAAACTGACCTAACCTTTTAACTATTTTGGCTAAGAGAATGTTGTGGGCTTGGGTTCTGTGGAGTGGATTTCCACTTGTTATCTCAAAAGCTATGTGCATTTCTGTTTACTATTATGTCTCAACCATTACCACCATAAGAACATGGCCAGGCTACCCTGATACAGAATAAGAGACATATGAAGAAAAGCTGAACACCCCACTCCAGAATATTTCGACAGCTATCCAACATGCAAAAGCATGAGAGGGCCCACTGATGTCAACAGTGCTTCCAAGCCCATGACTGCAGATGGAGTGAGCTGTATGCACTTACTCTATTTTTCCGCAAGAGCGTGGTGGCCATTTTTTTATGCATAATTATTGTGTCTTTAGATAATTGATAAAAGAACTATTTAAAATATTTTTAATATCTATCTTAAATTGTGTGAAGATTAGAATGTGAACTAATTAATTATACAGTGTTCTCATAATAGATCTTTTAAATTATAAATTCTAAAGTTTTGAATCACATTGTTAGTTTTCTTTTCATACTGTCTCAAACATTTGCACTTGAAGGACTTGGCAATAAGTCATTAGAAAAGGGTGGAATGAGTTAGTGATATGAGAAAAGATAGATAAAAATCTATAAAAACTTACAGAAGATTTTTTATGAACCCAGTCCTTTTTGTTTGAATGAAAAATAGCTTCAGTAAAAAATATTTTCCCATTCTAGACAGAACTGAATCTAGCAGATTAAAGTATATTTTAATAAGAATTCTTATGTTTAGGGAAAACTTGGTTCTGGTATATCTATCATTTTAGATTTCCTTCAAAAATCACAAGTATAACTAACATGAAAATGAATTAAATTCATCTTACTTTATATATAAAAATGATAAAAGTATAATCACAGAGACATTCAAGTGATAGAATAAATGGCATATGATGCAATTAGAGTTTTTAAACTAATAATTATGAGGGTTTCATATCTGTCCTTTTTTAACTTTGGATTCAGCCTGCTCAATGTAATATTAAATCTATAATTATAAACTGTATTCTTATAACATTTCAATAAAATATTCATAATAAACCTATTGAAAGTGCTTCTTTTAAACCCTAAACCACAAAACATTATTGCAACAACAAAAAAATCAGTAATATGTTTCAAAGCTCACAGGTAAAACTTGTCCTTCGTTTAATTCAAAATCTCTTTCAGGCCATTCTTTTGGTAAGGAATCTGGTGTTTAAGGGTTGATGCTAGTTAATGAAGGTAGTGGACAATAAAAATGCTTTATTTTCAGTGATATATAAATGAAGACTATTTTCTCTTTTTATCTCTATTACTTTTAATTTATCTCATTTTTAAACTTTTGACTATGAAAATGTTTTTATTTATTTCTTTTTAAGATAGCCATCTCATATGTATTTGTTTTTCAGCACTTTTAAGGCTGAAATGCCAATTTCTGCATTTCTTTGTGATTACCCCCTCTGACAATTGCTTGTTTTCCCACTGGAGTGTGCTGGATTTTTATGTTTTGCTCTATGACCTAAGAGTAATGTAGACTAATTAAAAAACTATGTGATTTTTCTTTGTATGTTAGCAAGAAAATAGAAAACAATATAAATGCTAATGCCTGGAATTTAGAGGAACAAACAATTATTTTTATTGACCTCTTCAAAATTATTAGCTAATTTAAACAAACTTATTTTAATATCTTATATGAGTTACAGTAATATCTTATGCGGCACTTAGATTTATAATGATAGTAATCAAGGCTATTATTTATTATTTGCTAAATCCATTTCAGGAAGAGAATTAAATCAATTATCCTATAAGGTCAGTATCAAGGAATTATCTTTATTTTAGCAATGTGGCAGTTGAGGCTTACAAAGGAGAAGTGACTTTTAAAAAGTTGTGGAACTACTAAGCAGTAGAGCCAGAATGTCACCAAGTGCGTCTGAACTTATATGTAATGTAGTCAATCACCACTGAGTTTCCAAGCTATATTTTTCTGATAAATTTCAACATCATCTCCTCAACCCCTCTCCCATCATCAGCACATGTAATTAATTTTTTTCTAATAAATGTATCTTGTTAATTAAAAGCCAAATAGTCTTTATTTTTCTAGTTATTTTCATATAATAGTATAACAATAATTTCACTTTTAATACTATGCCGAACCATAATGTTTGAGGATGAAAATATTAACTGGAAAGATACCAATTGGGCATTGTAAGATGACACTAAATAAGTAAAGGATTAGGATGCATCAGGATACAGAAGAATGTCTGTGAATGTTGACATTTAAAAAAACACGCACACAATAAATGCAATGTCTTTCAAATGGCTAATGTTTAGTTTTTAAATTAATGATTTCCATGCCAGAGCATACACATAGTATTGCTGGGCTTACTTTAACAAAATTGAACCAGAAATTAAAAAGGCTCTTCTAATCCTTGTTTCATCATGAACTGAATTTGGGAAGTCATTTGATTTTGTTAGAACCTCAGGATTCCCATCTATAGAATGAAAGTTGTTAATCTGTTTAACATAATAATCTCAGAATCCATTCATGCTATTACAAATGGCAGTATTTCATCTTTTCTATGGCTGAATAATATTCCATTGTATGTATGTACCACATCTTCTTTATCCAATCATCTATTGAAGGGCACTTTAGTTGTTTCCATGAACATACAATGCGATATACATATGACATCTTATTAAATTGTACACTTTAAATCCATATAATTTTATTAACCAATATCACCCCAATATATTAAATATAGCAGAAAAGGAGGCTGTTATAATCTCTGTACCTAATTAGTTATTACAGAAATGCAATCTATTCTAATCAGGTCAATTACATGAAGTGATCATCTACCATGTGCAAGGTTTAGGAATTATATAAATGAAGAAACCTCTACCCTTATTTTAAAGAATTTGCAGTCTCTTATTTGAGGTAGACATTGAAATACGTGATATAATGTGATAAGTGCAATAACATTCTTATGTTTAAGGTATAGAAAATAAATGATTCTATTCATTTGGGCAATTTGAAATTTCCATAAAATGAGTGCCTTCTTTGACAAACTTCTGATTGTCAAATTTGTTTTCTTATTATTCCTGAGGATATGGTTCTCCCAACTGCCTATTATAGGTATCAACCTCCCTGGTAGCTGTGAGTGGCCAGGTTAGCAAGAGTCATTTGTGCAGTTTCCTCAATGGAGCAAAGATAAACTACCATAATTTTTATCTCATATTTCTCTGCATGGCGGCTGTGTATTATTTGCATCTCACCTTGGACCATGCAGAAGAGCTCTATAAATGGCAAGGCAAAGGAAGTCAGAAACCTGGATCCTTGAATGACTTCACAGAGCACAGCTGCCCCACTAATCTAAACCAGCTAGATAGTTATGTGAGAAAAAAATGCACTTATTTGTGTCTCTTTGTTATAATAATTCTAACTTAGCCTTCACCTTAATTGACACACATTTGGTATTACCATTCCACCGAGGATGAAGATCAGAGTAGTTGGAACTAAAGTTGAGAAGGCAATAAGAAACCAGATCTTTAAAAGGCTTACATGTCATTAAAAATATTCTGATGCAAAATAAAGTTAAACAGAAAAGAATGATTTGACTGTGAAAAAAAGTGTATTGTTGTTGAAAATTAATTTGCTTCAAATGACATAAGTTGTCCATTAAGGAGTGATAGCTCAGATACTTAACAGGATGGCAGCACAACAAAGTAGTCAACATGACCCAGATGGGCTAGGACACTTTATCTAACCAGGTCCCACACACATTAAAAAAAAACATTATAATTTTAAGTTAATATTCTCTAGTTGAATTTATAAGTCCTGTCAAGTACCTTTCAGTACAGTGAGAGGAACTAGCCATCCATGGATAATGTAGTAACCAGTACTCGCACTAATACTTCCAATATTAATCTGATTTAGAATTTGTGACATTCAGTTCCTCTGAGTTTTAGCACACAGTGACATGTCAGTGTATAGCTTTTTAGTCGGTAGAAAATCAATTCCAACTATCAGTCAAGTAGTGACAGTTTGTACTGTTTCATTCAAGTAAGAGCAGTTAAAACTTACTCTCTTATATCTCCTCTTACACCATCAATTTTCTTTGTGGTCCTTTGCAGATAGTCATAACAAAAAAAAATTATAATAATAACAAGCAGGGCAGAGGATATGCCTAACTTACAAATGTATATATCTGTTTACAACAAAACATATTTCCCTTTCTCCTTCTAATCTGGCAGTTTCCCTTCACTCTTATATATAGAAACTAGATGCTTAAATATGAATTTTTCAGGGTAAGTTGACCAATAATCCCAGTTTGCCAGGTTTGAGGGTTTTTTTTTTTTTCAATGATAAAATTTTTTTTTCAATGATAAAATTTTTGTTTACCACTCTATTTTCAGCTTTGTAACACTGAAGCTGGGAGTCTCAAAATTGACATTTCTCCTTTATCCCTTAATTTCCTCTGTCACTAGGGGGATCTGGAAGGAGAGAGATTTTAGAAGCAGGAAGAAGAAAAGAGATACTTTCTCTTTCCTATTTATTGTTGTCCCTCTCAGCATAGCCCAAGCAGTGACATTTTACCTGAACAATCAGGGTTTTTGACAATCTCAGCAGGAGAACCTCATTATTCCTTCTCATACATATCCACATAAACTGGACAATGCTACCGCCTCAGCAATTTGAGTTCCAAATCTTTAGTGCCCTTCTTCTGAGTTCTTGAGTTACTAGCATCAGCCAGGCAGCATGCCTTTCTCAGATGTCTCAGCATCAGGTTCTGTCTGGCCCCTCCCCCAAGCTTCAGATTCTTATAATTATGTTTTCTATGACTTGTAGTTACTTCCTACTGTTACTACCTTTGTGTTATCTCAATAATCCTTTTTCCCTTTTCAGCCCTCCAAAAATAAAATCAGATTACCATATTAAATTTTCTCTAGTATGAATTCCATTTCTCTGTACAAACCTTGACTGATGCATGCATTAATTTAAAATTAAAATGTCTTGTAAAAATATTGTTAAATAGGTTCTAAAACAAAATAATAATTTAAAAGTTTCCAACCAATTAGCTAATTAGCTTTTACCTAAGCTTGTTTACTATATCAGATTTCCTCCAAATATATGATTTTCTAATAAATAACTAAAAATGAGGTTCTAATTTAAAAAGGCCAATTGTATCACTTTAAAATTTCATCAGGTATTAGAATAAGGAACAAAAGTAAATTTACAAAATCTTTTTATCTAACTAACATGAATACAATTTGCTTATTTTTTAGAAAATGTAAGAAAACACAGGAGTTTTATACTCTTTAATCGTAAAGATGAACTATTCTCTAGAGCACATTTAAATTATGTAGCATATTTACTTTTTACTATGCAAATATAAAGGAAACTAAAATAGGAAATTATATAACACATTTAGTTTCCATCCTATTAAAAAATAAATCACGATTCCTATTGCTCTCTAGCTACAAAAAAATAGATTTATTTATATAGTATTATGACAAAATTTTATACTTTGTTGTAAGCATCTCTAAATGATTAATTTCTAATGTGGAAGTTTCATTACTTTAGGCACAGTTGTAAACCCTTTAATTATATATTAATTTATAATTTAGTTAATTTTCTGAAGTAGAATTATTATTGTATCATCTACAAAAAAGAAAATGGTGGTGTAAAAAGGTTATATAACTAAAGGTCACATAGATTGTTAGAGCTGGTAGCCAAACCTATGCAGGCTGATTCCTATTAATAGATGCTCTAAAGCACTCTAATTTGTTCCTCAACTAAAAAATACTATGAAAAGTGGCCTATGTCTAGACATAAGGAGTAACATGAGCTAAACATTCATAATTATAGAAAATAGTACTCTAAGCGGGAACAAACACAACAAAATATTACCAACTTTTTGTAAGAAGTAGCCAATTATTTGTTTTTATTTAATATCACTCTATGCAACAAATATTTTTTTTTAAATCTTGTCTCTATCTACATCTGTCTGCTGCAGAAGAAAACAAATCTCACCAACTGGGATGGAGATCTGCCTATGAATCATTATATTTTAAAATTGGTGGGATGTTTTCATGTAGTTTCTTCAATGAGTGACTTTACTTAATTAGGCAGGCAAAATTCGAGGGAGAATTATTTTGCGAGAAAAATATATTTGATTGGTTTTATTATCAATAAAAGAAACATACACCAAAAAAATATAAATTCTTTAGTAAGAACAACATGACTATATCCTTATTATGTTCTATTATATTACATATTACAGAAGATGGGAAAACATATGAAAAAGCTCTAAATCTATTGAAATGGCAAAAATATTTACATTATATAACAACACTCATTAACATTTTATTTATTAGGTTAATATTCATGGTGTATTACAGGTATAACTTCGAATTTTTTCTGATATTAATTTGCAAACTATTCATCATGGTTATAGAAGGAGCAGGTGGTATGATTCATAGGAAAGTTACTACCAGGACTCTCAGTCTATCTTAAGAATGTGAGCTGGTGTGGCACATAGGATACAAATAAGAATTGCACAACCAATTGGTTTCCTTTATATTCCTGGCTCTTCCACTAGAAAGAGTGTTTCCTTTTCTGCAAATGACAAATGCATGAAGCATTTAAAGTCATTTATGTCACAAGTTCTTCTAAATGATAATGGCTATTTCATTATTATGGATATTTGAGGCTAGAGTCAGAAGAGGAAGTAAGATGGAATTTTCTCACATTATGACCTAAGACATGGATATTAAGTTAAGAAGAAATAAATTATTAAAAGCTATGATTTTGGTTAAATGTCTCATTTCTTATCTACCCAGATCAGACTTCTGACTTTATATGCTATGCTTAAAAGAGTTGTGGTATTTCGTGAATAATTTTTAGAGCAGCACTGTCAAATAAAACTTTCTACAATAATGGAAATCTTCTCCACATTCAAATGTGGCTATTGATCACTGGAAATGTTAATTGTACACATGAGAATCTAAATTTTTAATTTTATTTAAATTGGAATAGCAACCTGTGATTAGTGGTTATCTCATTAGACACTTTAGCTTTGGGGCATAAAGAAATGAGAGCTATTGGGACTTTACAAAATCCATTCCATGGAGCCATGACAATAATGTCAACAGTAACTTAATGCAGGCACCTTAATGCCTAAAATCACAGAAATGTCATTCATAACTGTCCTGGAAAAGAGCCTATCTGCAGGAGCTGATAAGCATGAGGATCCCACTTTGTAAGCTGAACACTTTAGACAGATGGTTCTCAAGCTTAACCCAATAGCATCACGGATAGGTGTGCTAAGAGCAGAAAACTGACCTCCGACCCATCACAGCCACTGGCTTGGGACTTTTATCTCCACTATGTCATGTAAGACTATACTTCCTCTTTCTATGTGTTGTGTGTTAACCTGTGTGGATACCCGATTGATTTATCTGAAAAGGTTCCACTCAACAAACCTGGCACTGTGGAAAGACACAATAACGTTCAAGAGTGTTACGGCCATGCCATCCTGAATAAGCCCTATCTTGTCTAATCTCAGAAACTAAGCAAAGTTGGCCTGGTTAATACTTGGGTGGGAGACCACCTAGGAAGACCAGGTGCTATAGGCATAGTAAAAAAAATAAATAAAAAATAAGGGATTGTAAACTGACAAGTTTCTTGCAATCTGCAAGGTCAATCAAGGGTTTCCTCGCCTAAAAAAAAAAAAAAAGAGTATTACTTCAGTAGCTGCTTTTCTTGCTTGCATCAAAGAGGCTTATTTATGGGTAGAAAATATAAGTCATAGGAGAGAAGATGGTAGAAAATTTTGAGAGTCCACTAACCTCAAACAAAATTCTATGTACTAAGCCTTCTGTATATGGAGGCAGGTTTTAAGCAAAGAACATATAACATACTAGAGCAACAGATGACTCCAGAGATGTGTATTATAGCCTCATAAAATTATAGAATAAAAGGCTTGAAGGACCATTTATATTAAAAGTCTCATTAAATATTTAAATATAAATTAAAACTTAGACATTAGTTTACTTACCTGAGGTCACTCAAAGACAGAATTATAGACATTACTCATTTGATTAAAATTTAAATAAATAATAACAACTAAATGTAGGCTGATAATCAAAGATAGCATAAGCTACTTAGCATTTTAAGCATTATTACTGTCCTGTTTGAGAGAAAACTCAGAGAGGTTAAATAACATTCCAAGGTGTTTTATTGTAATATAATAAGAAATATACATTTTGGTCTTAATCCCCAGCTCTTAGCCAGAGCTCCTAAAACCCTTGTAATTTCCTGTGATAAAAACAATAGGAGCATTATTTGTTAAATGTGTTTTCCATCCCTGGCTTCTGAAATCTTCAGCCATAAAGTTGAAATGAGTACTTTTGTTATTCTTAAGAAGCCACTTTTAACTGTATCCTCTTAAGTTGACTTGAAAAGCCCTTAAAGATGGAAGACTGGATACCAGGGGAACCAACCTTCTTATTAGAAGATTGGAACTTTCTGGTTTACCCCCTGAACTCTAGGGAGAGAGAGGGGCTGGCAGTTAATTAATGGCCAATGATTAAATTGATAATGCATATATAATGAAGCCTCTATAAAAACCCTAACCAAAGGGGTTCAGAGATTTTCCGAGTTGGTGAACACATTTGTGTGCTTGAAAGGTGACACATGCTAACTCCCTGGGGACAGAAGCACCTGCACTCAGGATTGTTTTGAACCTTGCCTTATAAATTTGTCCATATACTTCTTTATTTTTATTTTTTAAAATATCCTTTATATTAAATCCATACATTCGTAAACTGTTTCCCTGGATTCTATAAAATGTTCTAGCAAATTAGCAAACCTGAAGAGGGGTCTGTGGGAACTTCTGATTTATAGCCAAGTTGGAAAGAAGTTGGGGTAATTTGGGGATCCACTACTTGCAATTGGAGAGCAGTCTTGTAGGACTGAGTCTTTAACCTGTGGGGTCTGTGCTGACTCTGAGCAGTTTGTATCAGAAGTGAGTTAAATTATAGGATACTTAGTATCTGCTAAGAACTAGAAAATTGGGTGGTGTGAAAAAACTTACACATAACAAGTGTTTGACTGAGAGATTTAAAATGTAGAGGAAGCAGCAGGTATTGCAGAGATTATAAATGGGGGTCCCCATAAGCAAACTCCAGTGTTACTCCAAAGTCTGTTTTTCCCCCTCTATGTGGCTTGCCTTCCAGGACACTGAATTCCACAAGGTTAGAGATGGAACACTTGGGGTCAACACAAAGCCCTCTCTGTGAAACTTAGGGCCACAGTAGCTTGCTCACCACAGGTAGATCATAAACTCATCCACAAGGAGAGCTCAGTGAGTTGTGGCACTATAGAGGACAGGACTAAATGTTATGAGTTATGCCTCATAACAGCGAGGAAAAGATCAATTACATTTAAATGAGTACCGAAGTCATTTTAGCTTTTTAGAAGTATTCCTGGATTGAATAAAATCTAATCATTTTCCAGGTAATTTAGAGGGTTTGCTTACTCTCCCAGTTGCATTAATTTCAAAGTGACAAAGATATTTCTGCATCAATTGTAAGAATATCTTTCAATGATGTGCTGCTGCTGCACTTGGCACTTACTGGCCTACAAGACATGACTGCTTAATTTTGGGAATTTCACAAGTGTGTTGTCCCATATTGGTAGCTTGAAACTGGCAATGGTGGCAGAATTTATGCCATGGAAAATTGAATGTTACAGATGACTGACTTCCAGACTTCAAAAAGTTGGTTGTTTAATGTTTACCAGCATACCACTGCCCTTTGAGGGGCTCTGGTTGGTGAGAGTTACCAAAGTCAAATGGTCAACTTTAACTGTATCATTTAGGCTTCTTTCCAGCTCATCATGTAATTCTATTCTTACTTCTTCTATGACTCTGTGAATGCTATTTTCTACTTTTCTCCTTCTCTACCAATAAAAATCCTACTTATCATTTGCCAGAAAATTTCCCCAGCTACTTTAATTTGTGGTATTTACTATCTTCTGTTATTTTATCTAATCTTATATTTTATATTGTTCAGTTTCATTTCATCCATTTCACTGTTTCATGTATATTAATCTTTTTTCAAGTAAATGAAAATTATCTTATATTTACTTTTATTTTGTATATTTCATAGCTCTAAGCATGGATTTATAGGTCATAAGTTATTGACTGAGAAATTTAAAATGTAGGAGATACAGTGAAAACTCTAAAGATTTTTTATTTACCCTGATTTTCACTTACTTTGCCAACATGCAACATCTAATATATATTTTAGGAGGAAGTCCAGCTCTGCCTCCTCCTCTTCTATATCACACAGGTAGAGAAAAACACATAAACATACTAACTGGTCACTAAACTTAATGGAGTTGTTAAGGCTGCATGCTTATTCTATATTTCCATTGTTCATTTCCTCAACTTGGATACATAAAGATATCACAAATTTAACATATCCAAAAATAAGCTTCTAGTCTACATCTTTAAAACTGGAGCTCACAAAATCATTCTCATCAAAATTCATAGTGACATCATTGTATCATATAGCTTTTGCTGTGTAATAACCTCTCTCACCTCCCAACGTTGTGGTTAAAAACAGAGTTTTGTTGTTTAACATTTAAGTGAGTTGGCAGGTTGGGCTGGAATCAGCAAGGTTATTATTCTATTGCTCTCAGCTGGGCTCACTGATGCACCTGAGATTAGTTTCCAATCAGCTAGACTGGTTCTGCTTTGAGCAATATACAAGTTATTATCAGAGACAACAAGGGTGACTGGGCTGCACATTTCTCAGAATCTGGAATCCTGTTTGGGCTTGTTGGCATGGAGGCTTAGAGTTCCAGGTAAGCAAGAGAGAAAACCCCAATATGTAAGTACTTTTTAAGTCTTACGTATTAGTTACATTGGCTAAAGCAATTCACGTGGCCAAGCACAGATTCAGCATAAGGTGATCACAAATAGGATCCATTAGCACAGTTAATCTGAGACAGCATAGGAATTTGGGTCCTGGGCAGAAGGAATGTCCAGTGGCCAGGAGAAACACAGAATAAGTTGACCATAAGAATGTCACCACCCTATCACTCCATACACAAAAATGCAGAAGTTATTATTTTCTCCCTTCTAACACTTCTTGCAGAAGTCAAAACCACTGTTCCACAGGAACAGTTAATGTTTGACCACTGTAGACTTTCCTTGGGGGTGGCAGGGTGTTGGGGGGTGGTGATAAGGGGCAGTCTTCTATCTTGTCCCATAGCACAGGGGTGAACATAGTTACCAGGCAACACAGCTGGTAAAAGGAAGCCCGCCACTTTCAAAAAGCCTGCCTTTTCATGCAAGCGTGCTTTGTCCTCAGTTTATAAAAGCAGACAGGCAGAATCAGTCCCCCGGTCAGTTCGAATGGACCTTCCTTTCATCTGTGCTGCCTCCCTTATGCTCTAGTGTAAGCTTAATAAAATTTGTCTGGAAATTTTTGGGGGGGTTTCCTCTTAATTTCTGTCTTTGAGAGCCCCAAAACCCAAAGGCCAGTAATAAATCCATTTTGTCAATTTTCATTAACTCAGATAAAATCTTAGTGTCATATTTGATGACTCCTTTTTTGCACCCCACATATAATCCTTAATAAATTCCTACAGATTTTACCTTTAAAATATATCTGGAACCCAAACATTTACCACCAGCACTCCTCTATCCTGTAAATTATCCTCAATCTTTATCTAGTTTGCTAAAGGGTCATAAATACTCTTCCTACTCCCACTTAACCCCAGGTCAATCTGTTCTTAACATTGCAGTCTGAATGATAATGTTATAATGTACATCAGATCATGTCATTTCTCAAAACTTTCCAATGATTTACTATTCACAAAAAAACTGAATGTATTAAAAGGTCCACACTCCCCCAAAATTTTAGTGTATTGAAATCGTTTTGATCTCATTTATCATATCCCCTCTATCTGATCAGCTCTTGCTACATTAATCTCCTTTCTATTCTTCAAATTCATTTGGCACATTTGCATTCAGGTACTTTTCACCAATGGTCTCTCTCCCTGTAACACTCTTGCAAACAGATATTCACATTGATATCTCTTATTTCATTTGGTCTTTTTATAACCTTTCTAGCGAGACCTTTCTTACAGTTTTCCATTGTTGAAAACTGTAGACCCTAACTTTGTCTAATTGTTCTCACAGAAATTATCATCACTTACTGCTGTACAATTAACTTATTTACTCTATTTATTTTCTCTTTCCTATCATTAGAAAATGAGCTCTATGATTCTAGAAATTGTTGTTAGTTTGTTTACTAAAACATTCTAAGAATTTAGTGTATTTTGGCACATAGTAGTAAATTAATAAATGAATGTTTGAAAATCTTTTTGAATAAATGAAGTATTACTAATTGACTGAAACTGTCCTGGGTACAACACATGTAGTAGTGAATGTCAGACTAAGTTCTTTTGATAGATTGTATTGTTGTTTTCAATTATTTGATGCACTCTCTCTAAGAGGAATATAATCCTTACTCATTGTCATATGACTTGCATTGTACATCCAAGTAAGAATAAAACATTATCTATTCAAGTGACATCAAGGTTGGCCATACTATGGACTATGATCAATGGTATATAAGCAAAATTGTTGTCATTGCCAAAGATTTTAAGAGCCATGTTGTTTCCTATCATTATTCTTTTCCCTGTGCCAGGAGAATGACATGTCTCAGTGGCTGCTTCCTCAGTCTTGATTCCAGAATGATTACATGTGGAACAGGGCCTCAACTGATACAACTGACATATAATAAGAACAGACAATATCCTTTGTGTTTTTAAGCCAATGAAATTATGAGGTTATTTGATATAACAAAATGACATGGGAAATACTGACTAATATAGTTTCTAACTACATGTAGTGTACAGACACAAAAGAAAAGCCATCAAACCTACTGTAATATATCTTATATTCTACTTAATTAATTTTAAATCATAGGGGAATCAACTGGACATGAGAACTTTATGTATTTCAAAGAAACAGAATTCAGGTGTGTCTGAAGAATGCTGGGCACCTTGCTCATATTTCCTATGTTATGTCTTCATTCTGGCCAAACTCATACTTTCTCACATCTGTTTATTTGGTGTCTTTTTGTTCTTCATAGACACCTTATATAGAAGCAAGTCACCGAGATGAGGAGGCAACTGTAAATTTGACCAAGTTGTCACAGTTTAATGGGGTTCAGAATTCCTATTACATTTAGTCATTTGAAACCTTTAAAATATTTTTATTTTATAGATTTTGATGTAAGTAGCTTATTGCAAAAAAATAATGGATATTTTTTGTATGAAAGAGTCATAGTTTGAGCATAATAGCCCACTGAATCTCTGCGAATAGAGACAAACAATGGTTTCCATGTAAGTAAGTATAGAGGATAAAACGGCAAGAGGGAATGCATACAATTTCCAGCTAGAAAGAATTTCTATAAGCTTATATCTGGAAGTCCAAACTGAACTGAATCTAACAACATGCTTCTTTGTTCTTTGTTTGCCTATGTGTGCCAAGTTTTACATAAACCAAAAGCAATGTGTAACATTTTGTGGAAAAAATATAGTCTTGACGTTCATAAAGTTACCTTGCTTGTCAGGTAATTCTTTATTATGTTACTGAGTGTTAAAATTTAAAAAAAAAAAGTGTAATTATGTACCTGGGAATGAGCAAGTGAATAAAAATCTGGGAAAAATCCAGTGACAGGAATACGTACATGGTAGAGAATAGTTAGGAAATTCAGTGTCAAATATAATCTAAAAGAAAGAGGTGTGATGGTGTCATAAATTTCATCACATAGTAGTGATATTACTCATATTAATTTGCAAAATATTCTGTAAACCTACATTTTTAGGTAAGGCCTTTCAAAGAAAAATATTCCTTGAGATCAAAATTTGTGTTTCTTTTTCCTTCAAACATAAAATACCTCATATATTTCACATATACATTAAAAATAATATTTAATCAGAAACTATGGTTTTCAGAATTTTATGTAATATTTGAAATTTGAAAGAGAATATATGTTTGTGTGTGTGTGTGTGTGTGTGTGTGTGTGTGTGTGTGTGTAAGAGTTAGTTACCAAATGCATAAAACCAATGTATTATGATGGTATCATTTATAAAAATCAATGTTAAAGAATTTAGAATTCTCACATATAAACCATTGAGAATAATTGAAAATTGAAAAAAGAAAAATATTGTCTGATGAGGTAGGACAGAATATTTGGATGAAGGGATGTAGAGAAAAAACCTCAGAGACTTTTGTGCCTCATTTTCTTACTTACAAAGAAGAAAAGCTTTTGAGGTGAGTGAACATAGAACATTGTATAAAAATACATGGAGGAATTATGTAAACGTGTGAATGCATTATTTCTGTGAATTCTAGAAATTCTTTGTATTTTCTATATGTAAAATCTAGGATGACATTATATTGTATTATTTTATGTGTTTATCAGTTGTTGCATAAACTGTTGGATTGTGAGTCGAAATGCAAGTTAAATACACGTTTAGTTTAGTTTTAAAAAGCACATTGGTAAAAACAAACAGTGTGAAAATTGGAAATAAAAACAGGATTTCTTCTCAGTCTTTGTGGTTTTGAGGCAAAAAGACTCCACTCCAAAAGAGAAAATTAGACATCCTTATGTAAAGTGCACAAGTTGCAAATTATTTCTTTAATGTTTTAATAATCATAATGTTCATTGATAAAATCTTTGACTCAGTAATTAATCTGTGTATCTGCCAGAAATGATCCACCATCAATTTTGAATCTTTTTGAAGCTTTTTCTAAAAGCTTAGAGAATTGTACCCTCGATAAATCTTTACTGATATGTTAACCAATTAATAATTGATAAAGCAAACATGCTCAAATTGTCTTGAGGTGAAAGATATTAACAATTCATGGAATAATTTATAATAAATATAGAAAAATGAAGGCTGACATTCTCATCTATGCTGGCAGGATTGTCAAATATAGTTTATCATTGTTTTTATTTAAACTTTTTCCTGTCCAAATATAGCAAACACCCTTAGACATGATTTGAAAACTGAAACACTGAAAACATTAGATGAGTATTTAAGTAAGTAATTTGGGTATTCTTCCACAACTCAGGTGGAAAAGTTATTGATATTCTTAGTGTAGATCCTGTTGCCTGGCACACTTGAGATATCAGTTTAGGGGAAAAAAAGACGAAAAGAAAGTATTGGCAGAATTAAGTAAAGTAGGGAGAATGATATCCATGAAAATATGTCAAGACTTAGAGAAAGAATACATATGAGAATAAATTTCACAGTGCATTTACTTTTATTCCTAAATGCCTTTGTTTTAGCTTCCTCTTTTTTATGATCATCCTTTTTCTTCCTCTACCTTATAAATGAATACTCTGTCTTTAAGGTGGAGTAATAATTGCCTTCAATATTATTGTGCTATATACATTTGTTATAACTATTGGAGAGATAGACCTTATTATGCCCATTTTATAGGTAACAAAAGAGAAGCCTGGAGAATTTCAAATACTTACCGAAGTCAGTTAGCAAGTGGCAGAATCAGGACCAACTTGCATGCTCCCCTCACAACAGCCTTGCAAATCTTCCAAACATAGGTTTTCACTGTCAGTTATCTTATTTTTCCAATGAGTGTAAGAATTGAACTTTTAAGTTTAAATTCCTGTCACATTACTTTTAGTGCACACCATATCCTCCAACCAACCTTCTCCCATGGCCCATCTTTTTTATCTTGTAGACCTAATAGCTATATTCTCTCATGGAGACAGACTTTCACTCACATGCTCCCATCTGTGGGATCCTTATATTATAATAGTGTTTCATTATAAATATTTGATATTTTATAAAACATGAGATTCATTATGCTTTTACTCTGCCAATTTTTGAAGTGAGAAAAATTGAATATCAAATGTATTTCAATTAAGGGATAACATGTACAATGAACTTTGACATACCTATGTGAATGTATAAGATAAGTTCAAATATCAACACTACTATGGTTTGGGTTTCATCTTCAAATCTTTGGAGAAAAAAGAACATATCTAATAAAGATGATAATATGTCCTTCAATTAGAGAAATAAATCTTGTAGAGTTTCATTGCATAACATTTCTTCTTATTTATGTTACCAAAATGATAAGAGTAGGGGTATAAGATCACATATGATTTTATAATTGCCTTTCTAGTTATGTGATTTACAGTGAACATGTGTGTGTGTGCGCGTGCGCGCGTGCCACATACTCTTAATCTGGTAACTATATCACATGGTATTTAACTTAATTTTGAGAAGAAGTCTGTCCAAATGCTTCACATAGGATTTCAAGTGGGAGATGTTAGTCTGGCTAAATGAAATAGAGCAATTTCTTGCACGCAGTAATGGCTAAGTGATAAGTAACTAAATAAGGCCATTGAGATACAATGATGTTTTCTCCTCCACTGAAAAAGAGGTAGAGATCCTTCCCTGTGAGACTTAAACCTGACAGGCTGGGCATTGAGAACAGAGCCAGTATATTCTATTTAGAGCCAAGACATGAAGAAAAAATAAGTTCTGTTACAACATTTGAGGCTGTGGATCAAGCTACACCTGAAAACTTACAGCTGGACATTTCAGTTACATGAGGCAATAAAATTTTTTGTGTTGTTGTTTAAGCCAGTTTGAATTGCATTTCCTGTCATCTGCAAGAAATAATATTAACCAATACAAAACAGATGACTTGGATACAGAGACCCAGAAGAATCCAGTTTATGCTATTAGCTTTAAAATTTCTAAGAAAAAGAGTTTTGCATAGAAAGTTGAAAATAGTTTGGAAATGGTGGTATGTAGTAAGAAAGAACTGAAAGAGCATTCATGTCTACACTGACATTTGGTCATCAATAACAATAATACTTATAAAGCAGATTACTGTTTAAAATGACAAACAAGGCAAATGTGGTTCCTGTACTCACATAGCTTTTTGGAGCAAAAGACAGTAAGTAATTTTGATAAATACATAAATAGAGTTTTGATGATTTAGTTAAGCATAATTTTGATGAGTTCTAGGATGGCTAAATTATACAATAAAAAATACATAGAAAGCTTGCCTGAAACATGGTATTCAAGCTGCCACCAGATGATTTGAGGAGTAAGTTTATGTGAACGGGGATGGCAGGAGGTCATGCAGTGGAGCCAATTAAATATGTGGGAGACTTGTGCCAGAAGTTAAAGACCAACTTTAAAAGATTTAAAATCCCAGTGTAGCTGAGATGTAGTGGTGGAAAAGGAAGTGAAAGACACTTTCAAAGGACAAGCTTATCTGCTGGACCAAAGAATCTGTATTGGTGGTAGAAGAAGTCAGCAGGCTAGGAAGTCCCAATGAAGTTGTAGAACAGGGGATATAATAATCAAGACAGATGAATCAGAGTGGAAGGTGTGAAATCATGATTCCAGATAAGAAAAGTTTATGCGACTGACAGAGTTCAACATATGGTTGAGAAGAGTTGTTATCAAGATTGAGTAGAAAAAAAGTTTCTTGGATATAATAAAGTTCAGGTCTCAGTAGTGTTAGATGAGTCATCCACATCCACACTCTTGGTAGTTCCTTCCCATACAGACTATGCCCTTGGCCATAGGACAGTAACTGACATGATTGTGACTTGATTTAGCCAAATGGAGCAAAACTAACATGACTCAAGAACAGACTTTAAAAGTGCTTGCTCATTAAAATATTCTAATTCTTGTGGCTCTTGGGAAACTTGCAAACATCACCATGTGAAAAGCCTCTGCTAGTCTGCTAGCTAAAGAGAGCCTCATGGCTCTTGTGTATTAATGAATAATACTTAGATTCATTAATCTTATAAAGTTTATTTTTTTTTTTGAGCTTTAGTATTTACTTCTATGAAACTAAGAGTTAAGAGCAGGCTTTTTTCTATTCATATTTTTCTTCAATATTTTTCTTGTTCCTCTTGTTTCAACTCTTTCAACCTCAGTTTTCATGTTTGTTGGCACAATAAATATGTCATAATCTTGTGAGAATAAAATAAACAAATAAATTGATCAGCATAGTCTGACATAAAACACATGTTAAATAAATCATTATATATTTTATTAATAGGACCATAGCTATAGTATTTTTCTCCATTCATATTGTATTTCAACACTTTAGAATAAACATTGGTTATAACAATCACTTTGGAAAAATATGTCTTTTCTCTGTAAAATGATTTCAGAATTAAGAAACAGTCATTATTATTATCCTTATTATCAGTTTTTAGCTTTGTTATTTATTAAAGAAATCATAGAATAATTTATTTAGCATACTATTCAGTTAATAAATATAAAATAAATATAAAAAATAAAAGTTAATAAATCAATGAGCTATATTTAAATTGTGCCTATAGATTTTTTCTCAATTAAAAAATTGTTTTTCCTATTTTTAAAAATTTATTTATTTTGTTAGTTTCAAGTATATAGTACATTGGTTAGGCATTTATATAGTTTGTAAAATGCTCCCCCCAGTTGCTCCCTCCCTCCCCTGACCCTACACCTAGCCTTTATATTAATGTTAACTGAATTCCCTATGCCATGCTCCCCATCCCTGTGACCATCCATCAGCTACTAATTTGTACTTCTTTAAACTTTCACCTCATTCTGCCAGCCTATTGATAGATTAGGGTTTATTAATTTTTTTCTCTAAGATCAGTAAATTTTAATTGGTATTTTTATATATTCTGTACTAATTAACTTAGAGACCAATAATATGTTTCAGTGTGTATGAAATATCATAATAAACCTTATTGTGTTGTATTTATTTAAATCTAAAAGTTTAAAAACTTAATTAACATGCATATTAATCATTCTAACATCATAATCAATGCTTTAAGAAGTTGAGGTAAATAATATAGCTTTACAAGTGTAGGACTTACAGTTTATTTGGATATATAGGTAAAAGAAATTTATAATGTAGTTGGATAACATTATATA
Organism: Macroglossus sobrinus; assembly: GCA_004027375.1. Classification (NCBI taxonomy): domain Eukaryota; kingdom Metazoa; phylum Chordata; class Mammalia; order Chiroptera; family Pteropodidae; genus Macroglossus; species Macroglossus sobrinus. Next base: position 81,003 of record PVKZ01001999.1, read on the forward strand.
TATATATATATATATTTAGTATTTAACAATATGATTTTCCTTTGACTTGTATCCAAAAATTACCTATATAGTTATAATTATATGCATGTCAGATTTAGAGAAACAGCAATAACTACTTCAGTTTTTGACATATAAGATGGCGTGCTGAATGATTTTCATATTTCTTATCATTTATAAGATAGAATATCTATTATTTTATTGTCATAGCTATTAAAAAATCTATATCTGATTAAGTCCTACATACTATTCACTGGGCTAAGCATAAGGATTTTTAATTATATGAAGCTAGGTTATTTTAGGCTTTGGCATATTTATCATTCAGGGATGTTAGCTCCATCTCTTGTTAATATTATATCCTGGCATTTATTCATGGTATTTTTACATTTTTATAGACCATTTCATGTTATATTTTCAAAGAAGATGAACTGTTTTCTACCCTGTCCCAGCACTGAGCAGAAGGAACCGGAGAAATGTTCTGAAGAATGATCAGAATAAATGACCAGTCAAATGATTAGAATAAATGATCAGTCAAAAGCCACAAAAGTGGGTTAATCAATGTGTGCTTCTAAAATATGAATGTAGAAGACACATAAAGACTTTCTTTTCCTCTTCTATAATTTACAGCACATTTGGAGTGTGATCATTGCAATACAGTCAGAAGAAAAAGAACAAACTGGTGCCAAGAAAAATAGAATGACAAACTAAGATTAATTATAGAAAACACACACCATTATTCTAAAATTAGTTCAGTTAAATAGACAGAGAAATATAACAACTGTGAACAATAGCTGATATTTTATTTTGTGTTTTTTCTCTCCTCGGGTTTTTTTTTAAATATAAAAGGGAGACTGATATGAGCAGGATACTTTAGATCTGACATGTTTTCCTTTGATTAAAAAAGGACAATACAAACAAATACACAAACTAAAACTAACATGTTATCTAAAATGCTTGGGGTTTAGTTCAGAGTAATCTTTTATTCACCTCCCAGATGTGTGACAGTGACATGTCAGTGTTCCTTAAAGTGATATTTTATGGAACATAAGTCCCAAGATATATTCCAGGACCAAAAGTCCAGGGGGGCAGAATGATTCTATGGTTAAAAGCATTCTTTCTTTGAATAGTCACAGTTACATTAGCGTTTTATCAAAATCTTTTGATTTGATAAAGAAGCTTATTTAACTTTTTTTAACCCAGTTTTCTCAAACTTACTTCTCATTATATTCTTTTCTATATATCACTCTCTTCACAGTTAGTATTACTTGTCAGTAAAGTGAACCTTGAGATCAGAATGCCTTGGTTCAAATCCTGACTCTGCGACATTCTCGACACACCATCTAGACAAGATATATAACATTGTTTTTAAAATAATGCTTTTATTTTGAGAACAATTTTAGACTTATGAAAAAATTATGATGATGATACTGTGAGTCCCCGTATAGTTTGCACTCAGTTTCCTCTGTTAGTAACATCTTGTATTGGTATATTTGTTATAATAAATGCACTAATATTGATACATTATTTTAAACTAAATTCCATAGTTTATTCAGATCCTTTGTATTGAATCATTTTTTTCCCCTGAGGAGCTTATTTAGATTATGACATTACATTTAGTCATTATGTTTCCTTAGGCTCCCCTTGACTTTAACAGTTTCTCATTTTTCTTGTTCTTTGTGACCTGCCTTAATTGTTTTAAGAAGTACTGGTCAGGTGTTAGAGTATCCCTCAACTAGGATATGTTTGATTTTTTTTTCATAATTAGAATATGGTTATGGATTTTAGGAGAAAGATTATAAAAATAAAATGTATTTTCATCACTTTATATTTAGGAGTATACACAGTCAGCCTCCATATTCACAGATTCATTCAACCATGGATGGAGCAGTGCAAAGGTTATGTTGTTGAAGTGTACTATGTAGTTAGGTCTATAATGGTTGCATCTGTATTGAACATGTACAGACTTTTTCTTTCCTGTCATTATTTCCTAAACAGTACATTATAATGACTATATTTACATATCATTTACACTGTATAATTATTAAAATATACGGGAGGATGTGTGTAGGTTAAATGCAAATACTATGCCATTTTATATAAGGACTTGAGCAGCTACAGGTTTTGGTATCTTCAGGGTCCTGGAACAAATCTCTTGCAGATACCAAGGTATGTACTATTAATATGACTTATCACCATTGATGCTGACAGATCACTTGACTTAAAATAGTCTGAATTTTCGAAAGAAGTTATTTTATGCAGCCCACACTTTTGAAGTGGGAAGTTATACTTCACCTACTTGAGGGCAAGATATCTACCTAAATTATTTGAGATTCTTCTGCACAGGAGATTTGCCTCTTCTTTATTTATTAATTTATCTAGTTGCTTTATTAACATCAGTAGGAACTCATGAATATTTATCCTTTGGGTTATAATTCAATAATACTTTATTTATTTTATTCTTCAAATTGTTCAAACTTTGGCCATTGGGGCACGTTAAGTTGGCTTTTGCATGCCATTGACATATTCCAATCATCATGAGATTTTTAAATTTGAGCTCTTCCTTACTTTCTGACATGACAAGATGTTCCAGGCTCATCTTATATATTTATTTCCTCAGTCCTAGAGTTCCAAGGACCTTTGATTCCTTTTTTAAAAAATCCAGATCTAGGTGCTAGGTGTACTCCTTTCTCGCTACTGGAGTTTCATTGTTTCCAGGCCCTGTCAGCTGTAAAAATACAAAAAAAAAAAAAGATATATAAATGTATAATACTAATATGTAAACATATATATGTATAGATATTCATATATATATACATATATACTCATATATGACTATATATGCTAATTTTTTATATATATTACAAATAAATATTTTTATATTTAATCATCTATATCTATACTAAGATAAATGTGAGTATATTCTGATGTCTACAACACTAATTCATTACCAAATAAATTATTCTAGCCTCCTTTTGCTGATGCATAAACTTACACTCCTAACAATGAGAAACATGGCTCTCAATGACCATCTGTTTACATAATTGTTCAACCCTAGTATACATGTATGGTGATATCGGAATTATTAACCTGAACCTTTTGGGAACAAATTTTATCAGTTAGAGTAAAGTGCTTAGTTCACTGTATAGTTTCTTTTGCTTTTGATCTTATAGACTCCTCTCCTTACCAAAGTTACTTAGGTCAGCATCTCTATTTTTCCCATATCCTTCAGTATGGTTGTTTCATACATTTGTAAAAGTAACATCTTATTTTGCCGATATTCTCTGACCTCATAAATATTTATTTTTAATTTTCATATATTGTTTCACTTTTTGTATTATAAAGTAATAAGAGTTTTGACAAATGCATAGTGTCATGTAGCTACTATTACAGTATCAATATTGATATTCACAACACTAAAAAATTTCCTCTGTGCTTTTCCCTTCATTCCCCTAAACCTCCACAACCATTAATCTTTGTCTATAGTTTTGCCATTTTTAGAATGTCATATAATTAAAATAAAACAGTATATAGGCTTTTAAGATTGACTCTTTTCACTTAGCATTATGTATTTAAAATATATCTACTTTTTTAATGGCTTAATGACTTATTTTTTTCTCCTGAAAAAATATTCTAATATGTGTATGTATCAGAATGTGTTTATAATTTACCTAAATGATATCTTTGTTGCTTCCAGGTTTTGCTGAATGTTAATAAAATCTCTTCAGTCATCTGTGTTCATGACTTTGTGTGGACATACGTTTTCAAATTTGTTGGAGGAATAAATAAAAACATAATTGCTACATTGTGCAGAGTAAGATTATGTTTAGCTTTGTAAGACTATCCAAAACTGTCTTGTATCATTTTGCATTCTGCCACAGCAATTAATAAGGGTTCCTGTTGCTTTCCATCCTAAACAGTAATTGATATTTTCAGTTTTCTGGATTACAGCTCTTCTAATATATGTGTAATGATCTATAATTATTTTGATTTGCAATTCTCTAAAGACAAATGATCTACATATCTTCTTTAATGAAAACTGCTCAGATCTTTTGCTCATTCTTTTTAAAAAAAGGGTTGTTTATTTAAGGTTGAATTTATAAATTCTTTGTATATTTTAATATGAGTTCATTAACATATGTGTGTTTGCAAATATTTTAATGCAAGTCAGTGGCTTGTCTTTTGATTCTCTTGAGAATGTCTTGCATGGAACAAACGTTTTTAATTCTTATAAGGTTCAACTGGCCAAGTTTTTCTTTCATGGATTGTGCTTTCCATATTGTATCTAAAATCCTATCTTAAAGCTCCTCTTAAAAGTTCTCATAAAAAAAATATATTTGTAACTATGGATAGTGACAGGTAGTAACTAGATCTAGTGTGATCATTTTCCAATATATACAAATACTGAATCATTATGTTGTACAGTAGTTTCTCCTTATCCACAGAAGAAAGTCTAAGACCCACAGTGGATGCCTGAAACCACACAGATAGTATCAGATCCTATATATACTATGTTTTCTTATACCTATAATAAAGTTTAATTTATAAATTTGGCACAGTAAGAAATTAACAATAATAACTAATAATGAAATAGAATAATAATATACGGTAATAAATATGAAGATGATCTCTCTTAAAATATCTTATTGCATTGTATTCACTCTTCTTTTTGCTATGAGATAAATGCCTATGTGATGAGATGAAAAGAAGTGAATGATGTAGGCATTGTGACATAGCGTGAGGCTACTATAGCTTGAGCACTGTGATACTGCAGCAGTCGATATAACTGAGATGGGTACTAAGTGACTAGTAGGTAGGTAACATATTGAACTTGAATACATTAGGCAATGGATGATGCATGTCCTGAACAGGAAGAAGAGAGTCAACAAGGGATTTCACCACACTACTCAGAATGGTACACAATTTTAAACTTATGTATTACTTACTTCTGGTATTTTCTTTTGAATATTTTCGAAATATGGTTAACTCTAGGTAACTGAAACTGCAGAAAGTGAACTGCAGATAAGGTTGAGATTACTGGACCCCCAAATTAACATAATGATATATGTCAATTATAATTCAATTAAAAATTAATTAGAAACTTATCACCAAAATCACGGTCAACTAGACTTTCACAAAAATTTTATTCTAGAGCATACATGCACCCGCACGCGCGCGCGCGCGCACACACACACACAAACACATTTTGAGTTAATTTTTCTAAAAGTGGTAAGATTTGTCAAGATTTATTATTCTTTTAAAGTATGTGTATTCAATTATTCCAGCATCATTTGTTGAAGACTATTTTTTCTCCATTAAATTTCCTTTGCTTTTTGTCAAATAAGTTGACTACATTTATTAAGGAATGAAATAAAGCATACATATAGTAAATAAAATTGTTAGCTCTTTAGCCAAAGATTTTTAGATTCCAAGTCCAGTGTACTTTTCCATTTCATTCCACCAAAAGAGAATCAATCTCAAATTACTTACAAAATTCCTCTTACTTTATATACAATTTTATCACTTTCCTTCCTAGCTCCTTCTCACTCTTATTCATTTACATGAAATAGCCAACCACCAACTTTTTGGATTTATCATCAGTAATAATTATCTGCCCCAATAATATTAGACTATCCAGTCACATAAGCCAATTGTCTTTTACTCTGCACATCAGTTTGAGAATAATCAGTGTTCCAGTTTTTTTTTCACTATATACCGATTCCTTAAGTATAAAAAATGACTCTCTTCTTTTTGTATGTGTGTGCTTTGCTGACAATGAAGGCTACAGAATAGAGGAAAGAATATAGGCTTTCAGTCAGTTTGGGGCTCAAAAACAATCCAATCAATTACTAGATGTATCACCATTTTTTTTACACTTAATTTAATTTTCCCATAAGCAAGATCATAATAGCTATATGCAACATTCAGTTTTTATGAGAACTATAAGAGAAATACATATGTTAATAGGGAAGATGATTCCTGACATATAGTAAGTATTAAAAAGAGGGCAAACGAATACAACATTAATTGATTTTTTATCATATGTCAGAGACAACAAACAGTTTTAATAATGACACCAGAAAAAAACCACAGTTGTTTCAAGGATGATTGAGGGTTGGACCAACAGAAACAAGCACAAGAAAATAAGGATTTATGGAAAACAGATGTACTCATCATGAAGATAGGTACACAGATTAGGAGATAGAGCAAGTTCTCACACTGGCTCTGAGATGCCAATAGAAATGGCCTAATTTGCATAAAAGATTCTTAAGTAGCTCTGTTGTCTACTTTCAAGGAGGATTTTTAGTTTTAATACCCTCTCCTATGCTCTCAAGCTTTGACTATATGACTGACTACTAGTAGCCGCTATAACCTACATTAGTCTGAGTGATAGTTACAAGAACTGGTGAAATATAGGCCCATTTTCCAGTCCTTTTATACCACTATAAATCCAAAGCCATTCCTGGTATTTATTTTACAAACTTTACAAGTTTGGGGTATTTCCATTAAGAGGTGAATAACGTGAATTGTAGAGGTTATGCTACTTCTCTAATAGCAGTATAATTACATTTTAAACTTAGTTCAAACTATCTATGAAGCCTGGCATTTTCAACTACATTCTGGAAACTTTTAAATAGTAATATTCTCCCATTTTCCAATTAACATAGTCGACTCATAGAAAATTTATATTTATTTTTAAAGTTATCAGCCTTGAAAAATTGTTTCCTATCAATGGGCTACAAATTGAAAAATATTGGGGTAAATAATAAGTTTAAAGTTTTTTTTTTAAACATGAACAAATGAAACATTAAGAATGACTGACTGGTTAGATTCCATTGCACGTTTGCATATGAACTTCTAAAGAAATATTTCAGACTTGTTTTCTACTTTAATAAATATAAGAACATTTAGAGTGATCAAATGAAGAGAGATGATTAATTGCCTTGAACTTCAAGGAGTATAATGAAATCTTAAACAGAAAGGAAATATATGTTTATTTATATATTTAGAAAAAGGACTATATCTTTAGAATATAAGTAAGTTAAATACAGATGATTTCAGTATTCTATTCTTGAATTCTAAACATTAAAAAGATGTATGTTTAATAAGACACTATAGCCTACTTCCTATAAATAAATATTTTATAAAAATTGTAGTCTCTTATCAAATATTCCTTAGTATTTCAGGGAGATTTTGAAAAATGTTGGCCTTTGGGACTACTAAGGGTATGGCATTTCATATTCTGCAAAGCAATATTGGCCTTAAATTGAACTATTTATTTTGTCCTTGTTAAATGTCACAGTTGTCCTTTCCCTTGAGTTATTAGTTTTATCACCTACAAGTTCTTTTCAGAAAAAATCTGGTGGATATTATAATGGACCAAAATAGAGAACTGATTTAGTCTGAGGTCTGGACAACTAGTAATTAGAAACTAATAAAGTATCTTGGTCTCCAAAAGAGCTATTTAAATCTAGGTTTCTGAACTTGTATAAAAAAGATCCTATTGAGTCAGAATATATATATTGCTTTATCACAGAGACTAAAAGCTCAGCAAAAACATTTTCTTGGGCTGTGGTTGTTGACATTCCTTCTTCCTTCAAACATTTATAAAATTAGATTATTTTCCAGGAATGAAAGACTAATTATTCCCTAAAAGCATCATTATTTCTCTTCAATGATGTCATAAACTACAATGATATAGAAGGCACTTGGTGTAGTTTTTAGGACAAATCATGACAATACATATTACAGTTTTACATCTTTTCTTTAGCCCAAGCTTTGTTGTCTTTGAATGCAAATCTCTTAAAGTTTTATAACGTGAGTAAATTTATTGGATCCTTTTTTCATAGTGAATTTTGAGAAGAGAATAAATAAAAAATATATATATTTGGTCACTAGGGGAGGAGTAGAAAGGAATGAATAGGACTAGGGTATGGACAGCCATGGAAAGCACACAGAGAGATAGGTAGAAAATAAAAACATAATATGTCTATGCTTTTTGATAGAGAAGCCAAAGGAAAAGAATGAGTAGAAAGAAATGAAAAAAAATGTCAATATAGACTGAGATAAATTTTAATATAAAACCTGAAATAAAAAATCAAATTACTTAGGAAATATATAAAAGACTTTTATTATTTATAAAAGATATTGTGTTATACAACATGTGTTCAATACAGAGGATGCCAGAAGTAGAGTTTGAACCTGAGGAGAAGTACTGGCAGAGATTATGTGAGTAGATCAGAACTCTCAGCTGACCATGCTAAAATGTACAGCTAAGTGAAATCCTAGTAGAAAACTGAAGAAGGATTATGTGTCAGTAATTTTGTCAACAGATTGGTTGCACCCAAGAGATAGTGAAGCTGCAATCCAGTGCTCCTAGGAGCTAAGGAAACTAAATTTAACTCATTTCTCATTGAATCTCATCAGATACTTATAAGTGGAATGAGAAGTCTATTTCCAAATTCCACCTCACACAAATAGGAAAGTAACTCCTAAAGCACCATTAAGCAGTGCTCAGTGTTTCAGGTACTGGCAAAGAGAGCTGAGGAAAATTATGAAAGCTTTTTAGTACACATGTCTGGCAGGTAAAGAAAAGGCAAAGTCTGAGAAAATCTCTGAACCCTCATAATGTCTCTCTTTTATTTCTATGAAACTACTAATTCTGTCAGGGTTTTATGTAGCTCTCAGTACAGTAAATGTGATACACAGAAATGGGCAGTTAAACTAGCCCAAGGAATATGTGAAAAGAAATGCCTTAAATTGAAATGGAAACTAATCTAAGGATAGTCATCAGATGAGTGCTCTGATGAGAGTGGTGAGTGGAGTGAGTAACAAAAGAATTCAGAATTCGAATAGGGCAGCTGTACAACCTTTGTTGAATTGCTTACTATCTTGATCACTCACTTCCTTTTTTAGTGTAAATGAGAAAAATATCTACTTCTAAGCATTTTGAATATTAAATGAGATAATATAATGTATACTGGGAACCACATCTTGAGCTACTAGGATGCTTGCTCTGCAGCTTTTGAATAGGGCTCCCCAGAAGTGTTGCTTAAAGACCTTCATAAGATAGACATCATCGTGTAGGAAGAGAAAGGCACATAGATTTGATCTACTAATAATGCTTTCTTGGTTGCAGAGGAGCAAGAATGAAGGCTACCCTGAAAGTTGGCTATATCTCTCCTTAAATTAAAATAGATCTAGAGATTATCATGCTAAAAGAAATGTCAGACAGAAAAAGCTGAGAATCATATGATTTCACTTATATGTGGAATATAAAAACTAAGAACAACAAACTAACAAGACAAACAGAGACTCAAAAACACAGACAACAATTTAATGGTTACCAGAGGGAAGTGAGGGGATAGATAAGGGTAAAGGATGTCAAATACATGGTGACAGAAGAAAATTTAACTTTGGGTGGTGAACGTACAATGCAATATTGTTGACTTGTACACTTGAAACCTATATAATTTATCAACCAATGTCACCCCAATAAATTTAATAAAAAACAGAAATAAAAACAAACATAACATTAGTTGTTTCCTGTACCAGAAAAGGGAACCAGCTGATAGTTGTCGGTTAAAAAGCAACTTCTCAAAAAGATACATTACTGTGACATCATGACTCTAACAGAGATGACAGAAAAAGCCAAAGCAACAGAGAGGATTCAAAAGTTACTAACAGGAAACGTCAAAGCATAAAGCAAACTTGGGTAGAAGATGCCAAGATGTCAAGCTCTGATGTCTGCAACAGGCCCTTTAGTGGAGATGGTGGATCAATATCTTTTGGATAGTATGCCTCCTTATACTATAGAGACTGAACAGATAACATTTACATTTTCTAGACTCCTTTACAACTTGGTTGCAGTTGGAATTTAGATTTGACTAACCAGATGTATTTGCGTGGATAATGAAGGCAGCAATAGAGTGGAGTTCAAACTTCTGCTGGTTCTGTGGTATAGACTGACAGGCACAATTCCAGAAGCCATTGTTTTTCTCTGTTAACATTAGCAGAGTATCATTGCTAACTTAGGGATGTCAAGAGGGAAGACATAGGACATCCATTTTGCTGATGTCACACATTTCTGGAACATATGTAGCTTCCTGAAAATCATAGGCTTCTAATACAGTGATTTCTGATTAAAGCCACAACAATGCCAACATTCTCTGCATTATAGATAAGGTGGTGACAATTTGCTGTCCTGCTTTTATGATTTATGACTTTGGGTGACACTCCTAAAAACTAATTTAAGAGTTTGTTCCTTCTTCTCCCTTTATCCTGCTATAATACTTGATACCAGAAGAGGTCACAGGCAACAAGTACAGAGGAACACGGAAGTCTGAGACTGGTTATTTTTCTGGCTGAGCTTGAAGTCACCAGTGCCCTCATGAACATTAGAAAACAAAGACTGGTATTTTTATAGTGCATCATGGCAAAACTGTTACTTAAACTAGCTTAAGATGTTGAAATAAAGTACTTATTGAAGAAATGTTTTTGATAGACTGAGGGTTTGTTACAATAGAGTATCATGTCAGAAATAATAAATATAAAGACATTATAATAGTCTGACAACTTCTAAGTGTGCTGATGAACTAAAACAGAAAAAAAGGACATCCAAGCCTTGTCAAAACCCTGAGGGAGCTCCTGTGATTCACCTGAGGGAGCTCCTGAGGGTGTGAGTGGCCACATTAGCACAGATTTGCCTTGTCTTTTATGTGAACACTAGGGCCTTGTTTGAGGAACAGAAGGACACAGCATCATTTCTGCAATATTTCTAATTGTAAGGAAATATCACACAAACCATAAGTGAGAAATGTGCTATAAAACAACTGGCCTTCACACTTATAAAATGCCACGCTCATGAAAGACAATGATTGACAAATTGGTCCTGATTTAAGGAGGCTCTAGAGACATAAAAACTAAAATGCAGCATGTGATCTTGATTAGATCATAGGTCAGGACAGATAATTATCTTATACATAGAGGACATTATTGGAAAATTGAAGTGTCTATGATCTGTGAAAAATAATTAGATCAAGCTTTATAAATTAATAAATATACACTTAATATTTAAGAGTAATGTGACATGTACATCTGCAATATATTCTAAAATTTCTCAAGAAAATCATAAATAGATATGTTTACATATATATATATGTGTATGCTCAAACTTAAATGGTAATAATATACAAAAGGTAAAACCAGTATGTGATTTGCATTCACTGAATAGAATTTCCTATTTTTATTTATGTTGTTTTAATATTTATGTAATATTTTTGTCTATTTAGGCATTTAAAACCCAACAGAAGGTTATCATGTGTAAATAAATTTGACTGTTCTAATATTATCAATAAATTACTACACAACATTTTTTGTTAATCAACACAAGTAGTTATAATTTGGGATTAATAATGATATACCTAAATAGTGCACTAAAAATATACAAATGTAGTCTAAAAAATGGTGCCTCACATACATAAAGGAATAAAATAGGGAATATAAATTTCAAACATCTTACAACAATTATCTAGAAAAAAATTTTTCCTAAACTTATCATTTGTGTTTGAAAATTTAGAAACATTGAAACTTTTATTAATCCATATTTTCAAAATTTAATCCATGTGTGATAAAACACTTTATATTATTATTTTATTTAAAATTTTTCTAATAATAATACTGTGGTTAGACAAAATTATTATTAAATATGTTAAGTACATACTTGTGAAAATAGTGAATATTTAAAACACGCTTACTATATTTTGAAAATACTGAAAGTTGGTTTCTATTAGCTTAAAATATTTTGAGTATAAAACAGAATATGAAAGATATAGGGGAAATGTTATTGGCATGGACAGAAAATAATGTCTTACATAAAATTATTGTGCCCTAGAATAATTCTTTTTTATTAACTCTCTACATTAATAATTCTACCAACACAAGAAAGAAGTATGAAGAAATCAAGATGCCAATCATTTTATACATTTGACTTCCAAATATTATTGAAACTTTGATCACAATTTGTATCTGATTTTAATTCCCTGGTTATTAACATTTTTATTCCACATATTGTAGTATCCTTTTGAAAAAAAGTTATACTCAACCAAATATTCAACCAATTCTAAAATAAATTACTCATTATTTAACATTTTAATGATTCTGATATTTAAATAAAACAATCTGAAAAAAAGAAGAAACATAATTTCGCTTTGCTTTTTATAAATAAAGTGTACATATTAGAATTTAAAATCATAGTAGAATTTTTATACTATATTAAAGTCTGTTAAAAATGATTAAGAAGTATAACAAGAGGTGTACGTAGAATGGAAAACACTACAGAAACAAAAATAAAGCCATGTAATAATAAACTTTCTAGCCTTTTTCATTCCAGTGAGGCTAAACCTTAAAGCTCTAATAAAAAATGTCAGATTGAAGAAGAAAAAAGATGCACAATTTGTTTTATCTTCTAATACCAAGTATATCTGAAACCATATCTCTTTCTTCTTTCTTACTCTGCTCCTGAATGTCGTTTTAAATAAAGCAACACACACATTTACTCACCTTGTCCCATCTCCCTTTTTGAATTTCAACTGTAAAATATATGATTTTGTGAAAAACATTCTCCACAGATGAAACTTCTTGAATAGGCCTTTCTTTATTTCAAAAGGGCAAATATATTACCTTGAAACTTATAATGTATAGCTTTATTTTTTTTCTGGTACAATATTCTGAAAATGCAGTAAAAATGTAACAATTTCTTAAGAAATATTGGGGAAATTGTCAAGGGAATTTTATGTTTCCTTTTACGCAAATAATACACATATGATTTCTATGTAATGAAAATTTGACAAGTATACTATGGACAAAAAAAGTTCTTGTATCTCAGATTCAGAATGAGTTTTAGAAGTTTTTTTGATTAAAATATAGAAGTTTATATAAAAGAAAGTCATGCAGTCCTCACAGCCTTTTTATCTTCTTTATTTCCCATAGCTGTTAAAGATACATGTATGCATGTGTATACAGGCATATGTATGTATGCATGAGTATCAGTATATACATGTATATATGTAAATGTACAAGTAAGTACACATGCATATTCATATTCATGTGTGTGTGTCAGTGTATTTCCTCTCCAATAAAAGCAACTTCCCTTTTTCTGAAGACAAAGTGGGCATTTCTTCCTCTGGTCAGTCTCGTCCTTTTATTTGGAAAGCCCTTCTTCTCCATCACTCTCCATCATTCTCACTTGGGCTGCTAATTTAATACTATGTGGTAGATTATTTCTACTTACCTTATCTCTGATGCTATATGTTGGTTCTTTGAAGCTAAGAACTAGATTTCTTCCATCTTATTTACTGCAGTGTCTCATAATTGGTAGCTGCTCAAAAATTGTTTACTATGTGGGCGAGTGAGTTTTGCCCATATCATCTAAAGTGCCTTTTTCCTTTATCATCTCTGCTTGAAAACAGGTTTGTAGTTTGTTTGATACAATGTTCCCACAGATGTTGTGAAGCAATTGCTCTATAAAGCCCACATGGAAGCAAGATTTACAATTGTTTTTCATTTCTGCTGCTTTAGTTGCTTAGTTAGGGAGGCATGTAATATAGCTTGAAGCAATGTGAGACACTAGAATATCATAATAAAGAGTGTGAGCTTCATCTTAGGGTTTTCATGAACAAAATAATATAATGTCTACTTTGCAGGTTTTATAAAAGAAAAATGAAGTGAAGAATGTAAAACACTTAGCAAAGGACATGCACTTAATAAATAGGTAATGGCAAAATAAAAAAAATCTTGGTTTTTAATGAATAAAAAATATTTTGTTCTAGACAAAAAAATCTAAGAAATGCTTCTTCAACATTGCTTACAGTTAGAGTCACTTTATGGCTTCATTTGTCCTGGATTTTATGGTTTACATTTGTTGTCTTTACACATTTATTAGTAGTATTTCGTTTTTCTCTCAATAAGTTTTCTAGTTTGAAAAGTAAATTATATGATCGCTCTACTCCAAGTCCTTCTTCATGCCACTTTTATATTTAAAAATATTATTGAGTCATCTATAAATTTTAGAACTGGTAAATTTCTATAAGTCAACTAAACACAATGGTCATGCATTACTGCTTTATTTTGCCCTCTTTTTAAGGGAAAAAAAAGGTTTTAGGTTATGCAATGGAATATTATTATCTTTCTCTGTTTTAGGAATAATTGCACTTATTTTTATTTAAAAAGTAATTTTAAAAATGCATGCCTCTTTGTTTTAATGTTGCAAATTGCATCATTTCACTACATATTTTGCTTGTTAAAAAACTGAAACAAAAGGTACAGAGTATCTAAAAAATTTCAGAATCTAGAAATGTAAAAAAAGACAAAAAACGTAATTAAACAAACAAGAACATAACCACATAAGAACAACCAAAACAAAGATCTACCAAAAAATTTCAAAAAAACACATTTTTACAAAATGATACCTAACATGAGAGTGTATAAATATTAATTTTTAAATAAAGCTTCACTATGTATACTTTTAAAAAAAATGTACTTCTGACTCCTCTTAAACATTTTACAAAGATATAGAACATATTTATACATTTAATCAATAATTATCACAAATATTTTTACATAAAATTAGGCACTAACATAAAATAGCTCAGAATTGCCTGTGCAGGGGGAGAGTTTAACACAAGCATGATGATGTTTGTCTGTAGACTGCCCCGGAGAGGGGCCTGATAAAGGAACAATGACACTCTCCCTCCAGTTCTTGATCCAACACCATGCAACTCAGTCTTTCTCAATATGTCTCTTGTGCATCCTGAGCTACCCACTCACCATGGGTGCCCAGGTGGAGTGTCTGTGATAGAATGAGTTTGTGTACGGGGTCTTTAAGGGGGCATCTGAAATTCAGTTTCCTTCCATCTCACAAAGATGGCTAGAATTCCCATTGAGATTTACAGTCAGATTTTGTGGAAACTTCTCTTCCTGGGGCTGGAGCTCTGGGCTGGGGAGCCTCTGTGTGGTGCTAGAATTCCTCTCTCTTTCATGGGAACCTCTGCAACTGTACTCTCCTTCCCAGTGCTTCACCACCACCCACAGGTGTGGGGCTAGCCTGTTTCACATCTCTGCCCCTCCTACTGGTCTTGATTTGGCTCTTTCTTTATATTCTCAGATGTATGTGTTATGAACAGATGGACTTCAGGTGGTTCTGCACATCAATTCTTTTATATACCAATACCTCAATTTATGTGGTTTTATTTTACATGAGTTTTTTATATGCAGTAAATATTCCCCACTTTTACATGGACTTTTTCTCACAGTTTCCATTTATGTAGGCTCATTTTACATAATTATTTCTTTTTCATTTCTATTATTGGAGATTACTCTTTCTAAAAAACAATAACTTAACTCACAACATATAAAGAACTAGTACTTACTAAGACACAATTGTTTTTTACCATTTGATTATTTTAATACACTAGGTATGTCATAAGATAATGTAGACAACATCAAAAAGAAAGTGAAAAAAATTATTTTAATTCAAATGCCTTGCCTCATATAATCCTGACTTGAGTTAGAATTAAGAATGGGGTTTGCATACAGATCATTAAGGTGGTCAGATTTTTTTTTATTAATAGTAATTTTATAATATGTTTATATACTGGATAACTCAATAAACAGTTTTATAATATCATTAATATAAAACTGTTACATTTATTTAAAATTAGAAAGCACAAACAACTTTGGGAGGTACTATATATTCGAGTTGTCTTTTGAAGACTGGAGATTGCAAAATGAAATATTTGTTTCATCCTTTGAAGTTTCTTCATAAACTTTAGGACATTATACTGTTGAAAATAATAAAAAAAATTTCTAAGACACAATTATTAATGATTTTTCCATTCATTGGATGGCAATAAAAAAGCACGGGTGGCTAATGATGTATTTCAGGATTGGTTTTACAAATGCTTTCCTGTAGAAGCTGAAAATTATATGAAAGAAAAAAGTTACCCTTTTAAAACACATTTTCTTTTAGATCATGCACTTGGTCATCCACACAATTTAGAATATCTAAATTTAAAAGTTGTATATTTGCCCCCAACTACAACTTCCGTGATCCAAACTTTAGATCAAGGCATTATGTTTACCTTTAAGGTTTATTATATTAAATGGAGTTTTAATGATATTTTTAATAAACTTGAAGATAGTAAATCACTTACAGTTACGAAGACTATAAAAATTTTAAGCTGTATCAAGAGTACTGCTTTAGCTTTAAGTGACATAAAGTCATCAACTTTAAATGCTTGCTGGAAAGCAATATGGCCAGAAGTGGTTGTACCAGGGAATATGGCTCCAAAACTAAAGAGGTATTAACTGGCATTATTAATTTATTACATAAATTTCAAAAAGAACATTTAAATGTAGATGATATTAATGAATTACTGGTTGATAATGAATTAACTGATAATGAATTAATTCACTTAATATCTGAAGATTATCTTGCTGATGAGTATGACAGTGACCTTGAACGTTTTATTTACTGCAGAAAATATTTATAAAGCTCTTCAATTAGCCACAAAACTGAAAACTGCAATTCTAGATATTGATCCAAACATCCAACAAGCCTTAAAACTTCTAAAAGATTTTTTTTAAATGTTGCAGTGAATATCGAAGAATTTATGAAAATTTAGCAAAATGGGGTTAGAAAAAAATTATCCCAAAACATAAACATAAATAATAAAAAGAAAATTAAATTTTAGGGACAATAATACAGGAAAGTTCTGAAGGGTTTGAGAAAAAATGTTCTTTTGAGTAATTTGAGAACTCTAAGACCTTAGATGGAATAGACATGCTGATAAGCTAAAGGCAGAAACTTTAACAGTACCATGAAGCTCTGGTGACTAATAATTTATCTAAGTGCCTACAAAGGAATGGATTGATATCCTTAAATTCTATTTTCTAAGAAACTAAATAGATTCACCCTAATAGCCTAACATCAAGTCTGGATTGAATCAAAAAGAATTGCCAAATTGTATTTGTATGCTAGAACTAAACTCAATATTTATTATAGGAATTATAAAATTGAAAGTCTCCATAATATATTATTACCTTTTAAATTTGATCTTACTAAAAATGTTGCTAACTATGCAAAGAAATAAGAACATGTGATACATAATCCCAAAATAAAATGATCTATAGGGTCAGACCTATAGATTACCCAGATGTTGGAGCTAAACTCTTAAATAGCCATTTTAGTTTGTGAAGAATTTATAGCAAAAGATGAATATGATGACTAAAGACTCAGATAATTCAGTAAAGACATGGAAATTCTAAAAAGAATAAAATAGAAGTCATATAACTTAAAAGTATAACATCTGAAATTAAAAATACTTTAGATGGTACTAACAACAAATTGAACACTGCAGAAAGAAGGGTCAGTACATATGAAATCAAATAAAAGTTTTCCCTAGCTCATATTTAAAAATAAAAAAAGATTTTAATTTTTAAAAAGCCTCACAGACATGTGTGGCAATATCAAGTGCTTTTCTATTTGTATAATTGGAGATCCAGATGAAAAAAAAGAATGAGATGGAAAAATAATGTTCATGAAATAACTACTGAATATTTTCTGAATTTGAATAAAAAACATAAGCTCGTTAATAAAGCAAAACAATAAAATTCAAAAAGAATTATTTAAAATGAAACACACATCATAGTCAAACTGGTAAAATTAAATGTTAAGGGAAGATTTACAAGTAACTCAAAATATATATCACATAAATAAAAATAAGAATTACAACAGACTCTAAGTAGAAGTTCATGGTAAATATCAATGGATCAATATACTGTCAGGGGAAAATATTAATCAACAATTCCATATTTATTAAAAATATTTTTTTAATGAAAATAAAATAAAGAAGTTTTCATATAAAATAAAGCTAAGGGAGTTTGTTACCAAAAGATCTACATTTCAAAAAAATTTAAAAGAAGTTTTTAAGTTGAAGAGAAATATTTATGGAAATTTGGATGTACATAAATGAAGAATACTAGAACTGATAAATATGTGGGTAAATTTAAAATTTGCTTTTTTTATTTTAAAAAAATATTTAAAACAAATTAACCATTTAAACAAAATTACATTTTATTAAAAGGTTATAACATGTAGAAGAAAATATATGACAAAATATTACTAATAATATGAGGGGCCAAATAAATTTATATTGTTGTATGATTCTTGAAATAAATGTTAAGTAGTATATAATCAATTTAAGATAAGTGTGATAGAATTCATATTACAATTTTTAAAGCAACTACTGAAAATAAAAAGTCATAGCAATAGAGGGAATGAGATATCTATCAAAAATAATACATATTAAAATAAAAGAGAGGAAAGAAAAAACAAAATGAAAATGAACATGTAAGATAAACAGAAAACAAGTAGAAAATTGTAGACTTAAATAAATCCTGCCATATGTAATTATATTAAATGTAAACAGCTCAATTAAAAGCTAGTTTCTCAAATTGGATAAGAAAGCAGGACCCAATTATATGCTACTTAGAAGAAACACACTTAACATATGAACTCAAAGACAGATTAGAAGTAAAAGGAAGAAGATATTTCATTTCTTTCATACATAGCAATAAAACACCTTAAGAGAAAAAAAAATGGTGAAAGACAGAGCTGGAACAACCACTTATTTATATGAAAAAATTAACTAGATTCACACATCTCATACTATACATAGACCAGTGATAAGTTAAAACTTAATACAATAACCCCTAAAACAGCCACTAAAATAAATAAAACTTCAAAAGAAATAAAATTAAAGAATAAAATTATCAAATGATGAAAAAACAAAAAAGACAAAAAAGAAATAAAAAACATCTGGAACAAATAGAAAAAAATAGCAAGATGATCTATTTAATGATAATATTATCAATACAAACATTTAATATAAGTGATACTCTTAGTAAAGATAATTTTCAGATTGAAGAAAAAGATGAAGACAATTATATGATGCTTATAAGAAAGCAACTTCAAGTATAAAGTCACAATGATTTTAAAAGGATAAGGGTAGAAAAATATATACCCATCAAAAGTAATAGGAAATGGCTATTTATATTAGATGAACTATATTTTATTTGAAACTTAAAAAGTCATTTATTTATTTGTTTGTTTGTTTAAAGGTGAGATTGGTTTAAAAAATTACATAGATTTCAAGTATATAATTTAATATGTCATATGTATATTACATATTACACATTTTGTGTTCACCCAAAGTCACATTATCTTCTGTCCCATGTATTTGACCCCCTTTACTCTTATCTGCCTGATATGTGACAAAGTATGTTTTAGAATAAAGATTACCAAGGTTTTTAAAAATGTCATTTCATAATGATAAAAAGTTAGTTCATTGAGAGGGCATAACAATTATAAACTGCTATATATTTAACAACAAAGCTCTCAAATGTATAAATGAAAACATAATAGAACTTTAAGAAGAAATAAAGATATCTTAAATTATAGGCAGAGATTTGTATATAATTCTGTGAATAATTGATAGAACAAGAAAAGAGAAAATTAAAATATAGAAAATTAAAACAATATCAACCTATATGATGACATTGATATTTATAAGACATGCCACCAAACAACAACCAAGTTATTTTCAAGTACACATGAAATATTTTCTTAAATATTCTACATTCTTGGCCAAATAAAGTCTCAAAAAATTTAAAAAGGTTGATGACACATTAAATTAACTCTCTTGAGTATAATAGAATTAAATCCGAAATCAATAATAGATAGATTTCTGTAAAATTCCTATATATTTATTCTAACTTATGTGTTAAAAGAATAATCAAATGAGAAATAAGAATATATTTTGAACTTAATGAATATAAAAGCATGGAATATTAAAATTTGCAGATGCCAGTAAAGTAATGCTTAAAGAAAGATTTATAGCACTAAATGCTTCTGTTATAAAGAAAAATAGTCACAATTCAATGATCTCAGTTACCACATTAGGATACTAGAAAAATAAGAGCAACATGGAAGGTAATAGAGGAACATGAAGGTAATAGACAATAAAGTTTAGAGTGGAAATTTATAAAAAACAGTAACAATTGAGAAAATTAATAAAACCAGAAGACACTTTTTGAGATCAATAATACTGATAAGCTCTACACAGATTAAAAAAAAAATTGAGAAAATGCAAGTAACCAATATCTGAAATGATTGTGATGACATCACCACTGATTTTATAGACAGTTAAAAAAATGAGGGAGTATTAAAAAAACTTTATGTCAATAGTTTTTTTAAATGTCGACAAAATGTACAAATCTATCGAAAGATAGGATCAAATTTTATTAAAGAATAAGTAACCCAAATTACTTTGTATTTATAAAGCAATATAACTTAAGAAATAATAGAATTTTATACAAATTCTTTACAAAAATTTAAAAAAAGAAAATATATCAAATTATTCTGAGGATAGCATTAATCTGATACCAAAATCATACAATCATATAAGAAATGAAAACTACAGATGAATATCATTCATGATTATATATGTGAAAAATTCTGAACAAAATTTTAGTAAATTAAATGAAACTATATATATGCATTATGACTAAGTAGAGTTTATCTCAGGAATATAAGATTGGTTTAGCATCTACAAACTAGTCACATGATCTACCACATTAACAAACTAAAAAAAGAAACCATATAGTAAGCTCATTAGATACAGAAAAGCAAATGACAGTAACCAACATTGATTCATGATAAAAACTTTATGTAGTAAAAGAAGGCACCTCTCTCTACCTGACATACACTTCTTTGAAAAATTTATGGCTCGTACTATACTTAAGGATGAAAGAATAATTGCCTTACTACCCCCAAGCATAGGGAAACTACCAAGATATGTACTGTCACCACTTCTATTCAAATTGTTATAGAAGACCTAAACAGTACAATTCAGGCAAAACACACACACACACACACACACACACACACACACACACACACACACACATATTTATTAATTAACATTATATCTGATTAAAAACATATGGACTTTTTAAAACTCAATAATAAGAAAAATAAATAAAAATGGCTAAAAGATTGTTATAAACACTTCACAAAAATGGATATACAGATTGTAAATAAGTAGAGGGAACTTTTTTTGTTGTTGTTGATGTTAATGCTTAATATCAATAGACTTAGGGGAAATGCAAATAAAAACTGTTAAATTCTGCTATGCATCTTTTAGGCTAAAATTTAAAAACATTGACCACTTTTGAAGGATACAGAGCAATAGAAAATCTCATACACTGATTTTCGGAATGTAAAATGGTACAATAATTTCAGAGATCAGTTTGGAAATATATAAAAAAAATTTTTTTAATAACATGCTACATGTACTAATTATCCCATTTAGATATTACTCAAGAAAAAGAATAGTTTATGTCCATATTAATACCTTTATATGAATGTTCATAGCAACTTTGTTTGCAAAAGCCTCAAATTGTAAATAACCCAGATTTCAAATAATAGGTGAATGAATAAGTAAATTTTGGTATATTCATACAATGGAATTGTGCTCAACAATAAAAAGAATTGAACTGTTGAGTCACACAAAAACACTGATAAACATCAAAATAGTTATACTGAGTGAAAGAAGTCAGACTAAAAGAAATCTGTATTGCATGATTTTATTTATAAAAATTCAAGAACTCAATCTATAGTGACAATGTATTTTAGTAGTTATGTAGGTACAGGAATGGGTGTTGGTCAAGGAGGAAAAGGAGAGAGATTATTAGGAGACATAAAATGATTTTGGTGGATAATAAATGTGTCCGTTATCTTGATTGCAGTATGGTTCCATGAAGGTTACACACACACACACACACACACACACACACACATGCACACACACACACACACACATCAAAAAATTATTATACACATATAAATATCAGGTAAAATTAAGATAACACATGATGCAAATATCTGAATAGGATCACAACATTCAGTAATGTATACGAAGCACCTCTCAACATGATATATAGCAGAAAATTGGAAGTGTTAGGAAGTGTATAACGGTTAAATTTTCAGATTTTCCCAGACAGACATTTTATATAATGGTGATAACCAGGCTTAGATGACTGTAGTGAAATTTGTAAGATTAAAATAACAGAGAGAAAAGTGCTGGCATGGGATGGGACTGTTTCAGACAGTCAAGAAAAAAAATGAATGTATGAATTAACTCAAAATGTAGTATTATAAAAATAAAAAGACTGTGTTAAAATAAGAAAAAAATAATATTGCAATGATGACTAGAAACTTCCTCTGTCACAGAATTATTCTTTTTTATTTTCAAACATGTCAATAATGATTATGTTAAACTTATCAAATATTTTCTTTTGAAATGTCTGATGCTCTTCAAGACATTCTCATTATCTATGTTTTAATAGGAGTCAGCAGTAGAAGTTGAGCCAGTAGTACTATATTTGAGGTAATTATTTTACATGTTAATAAATTCTTAAAATTTTCAAATGTGTTATAAAGAACCATTTGAGAAAAGTTTACTAATTCTTACCAAATCAATATCAATCTTTAAAATAGTTTTAAACATTATTTTAAGCAATGAAGCTTTTATACTTATAAGTGTGATATTTTTATTCATTAAAAAAGCTTGTGATTTCTTATCTCTAAATAATATTACAAACAAAATTCAAAGGTTACAAAGCTTAAAAATTCAATTGGCTACCCAATCTTTGCTTTTTATACAATTACCTCCAATTAGACACACAGAGGAGATAAATGAACCAGAAATTACTCTGTCGAGAAATACCTTTATATATTCATTAATGCCACAGTAAAATTTGATTCCCATTCACTTCAAGGACAAATTGTTATTTATCTGTAAAGGGTATTATAAACAAATTAAAATAGTAAGTGAAAAAAATTCAAGCACCTCACTTTCAAGGTGATTACTATATTTACATCAAATCTTCTGAATTTACTGTGGTGCTGGTAAGCATAAATCATGAAGATATCAAGTTACATAATAAGTACTGAAACCTTTTGTTTAAATCAAATTTGATTTAACTACACATGTTTAAATCATATGTGCTACACTATAAATTTCCTTCATTTGAATAAATATTATAGTACAAATATAGTAATTCCATCAGTAAATACTGATAGTTTTCACTTAAAACAATGAAATCTACAAAAAAATCTACAAAAAAATTAGTATGCTTGAAAAAGCATCTCAAAATTTCAACTGAAAAATTATATCTTATTTTCGATGCTAAAATTTTATTTTTTTTTCACAGCAAATGCAGCCATTTACTAAACTGTCTATTGCTTTCAAAATGAAATCTTACACTGTCAATAAATGTGATAAATGTGATGTGTTAGACACAAACAAGACAAGAAAGGAATGGGAATGAATTAGAAAAAATAGTAAAACATATAAATTTGGACAAAATTTTAAAAATAAGTTTTGTATTTTTTGAATCTATTCTTCAGTAGACAATATTAAGTATTGTTTTTATTAAACTTTT
Organism: Macroglossus sobrinus; assembly: GCA_004027375.1. Taxonomy (NCBI): domain Eukaryota; kingdom Metazoa; phylum Chordata; class Mammalia; order Chiroptera; family Pteropodidae; genus Macroglossus; species Macroglossus sobrinus. Next base: position 104,562 of record PVKZ01001999.1, read on the forward strand.
AGTACTACCTGTCCTAGCAGAGGATTTTTTTTAATACCAATACCTTAGAAAAGCAATTTGCTTTGTGGAATAAAAAGGAATCAGCAGAACCCAGACAGAGAAATCCAATTTTATCTTCAGACAGGCAGAAAGCTGAATGCCTTCCATTTTAATGACTGACAGCTTCTATTTCTTTATACAAGCATCATGTAAGAAATGAAGACTACTTCCAATGAAGGCATGATGCAGCATAAAAGCACTAGTGACATCTGGGGGCCAGTACTCCACACAAGCACTGGATTCAAGCTCAGAGAAAAATATGACAATCTCATTAAGTTATACACAGTATTTCCATAACAAATGAGAAATATTATATATAAATCAGTGTGTTCTTAAAGAATAGCAGTGGATTTATAAGAAAAACCTACTTGACAAACTGTATGTAGTAGGACCTGAGATTTCCAAGTTAAATAATTTCTCTCTGTGAAACAATATAATGAATATAATGTGTGTGTGTGTGTGTGTGTGTGTGTGTGTGTGTGTGTGTGTGAAAGAGAGAGAGAGAGATTGAGAGAGAGAGAGAGAGAGAGAAATGGCAGTGGTGGTAACGTGAAAAGAGAGCAGAGTACAATAGCCTGTTACATGACTCTCCGAGTGCCAGTTTTCAGTAAAGTTACTAAAAAATGTTTCCTTGAGGATATTCTTGTGGAAGCCAATAAAGGAACTAGATTTTATAATCCCAAAAAATATCTACAGCAGAAAAAAAAAAACAGAAAATTCAGACAGGAGGAGAAAGACAGAGTAGACAAGAAAGTCATGTGCAAATATTGAAGAGATTTGCAGAAATTGAAGAAATGGCACAAAATATAAGGACTTGGAACTGAGGTTTAGGTAAAATTTATACTTTCTGGATCCTTCTTAAGAGCTTCATAAAGTGGCTACTTGAAACTACATTATATTTCTATATTGAATAATTCAGTTTATAATATATAATTTCATTTACTATTATGATTTTGACTTCTTTAAACTTAAACATTTAATTGTCAATTCCTATATATGTAAGATCAATTTTATCAGCATAAGCAATTAGTGAAAACTGAAAGATAATTTGAAAAGCAGGCTTTCAAAATTTATTATTTTGTTATTTTATTATTCCTCCTTAATCAAAGTAGCATGTTGCTTTTTTGTTTCAAAGGGAATACATGTCCATCTATTATGGAGCACAAATTTCTCTCTGTGTTCCAAAGTAATCTTGGGGACATGGTTTTCAGCTCATGGTTCCATTTTGTACCATATGCCAGACTTATCTTACCTCTTTTCCAGTGGAAGCCAAATTTTCATATAATCGAAATCTTAACTCAAGAAATAAGTACGAAGACACTGATATATATATAATATATATATATATATATATATATATATATTTATGTTCCAGTGTCAGGCTTATTGCTTATTGTTATTGCTTATAGGGCCTCATTGCTTATAAAAATGACACCCCCAAAACCTTTTATCACTTTGAATATATCATGCTATTCTCTTCTGGCCTTCAAAGTTTCTGCTGAAAAATCAGCTAAGCATCTTATGGGGATTCCTTTGTACAAAATTAGTTGAGTTTATCTTGCTGCTTTAAAAATTTCCACTTAAATTTTTAACATTTTAAATAAAATGTGTCTAGGTGTAGACCTGTTTGGTTTTATCTTGTTTGGAGCTCTCTGTTCTTCTTGAGCCTGGGAATCCTTCACCAAGTTAGGAAAGTTTTCAAACATTAATATTTATAATTGTTTTCTGCCCTTTCTCTCTCTTATCTTTCTTCAACCCCTATCATGCTAATGTTAGTATGTTTGTTGTTGTCTCAGAGTCCTTTAAACTAATCTCATTTAAAATTTTTTTTTGATGTTCAGTTTGAGTTACTTCCACTACTCTGTCTTTCAGATCATAGATATGTTCTTCTCTGTCATCTAATTTGATTTGATTCCCTCTAATATATATATATTTTATTTCAGTTATCATAGTCTTCATCGAATGGTATTTTCTTATATTTTTTATCCATTTATTGAAATCCTCACTGTGTTCATCCATTCTTCTCCTGAGTTCAATGACTATCTTTAAGACCACATTACTTTAAACTCTTTATCAGGTAGATTGTTTATCTCCCTTTTATTTAGTTCTTTTCTTTTTTTTTTAAATTGGAATATATTTCTTTATGTCCTCATTTTGCCTAATTCTCTGTATTTGTTGTTATATAATAGGTAGATTAGCCTTAGGTAGATGTCCTGTAGGGCCTAGCAGTATAATCACTTTTGACCACCAGAGCCAAGTGCTCCATGGATGCCCCCTATGTGGGTTGCATGTGTGTCTTTCTATTGTGGTAGTGCTGTGACTGCTGCACGTATACCTCTGTCCAGCCATTGTGAAGTCCAGCCATTGTGAAGTCCAGCTGAAAGATAGGGGTGGATGGGCTCTCAGCATGGCAATAACAAGCTAGAGAGGACATTCTGAATTGGTACCTGTCAGCACTGGTGTCAGAACAAGATTGCAAAAATGGCTTCTGTGAATGTTTCAGTTTCCCGGAGAAGTTCCAGCTGCCTTTCTCCTGACAGACACAAGAAGATTATTAAGTGGGTCTCCTTCGCCTACAAAATATGCACTTTTCTATCTGCTGTTTCTGTGCTATTTTCTAGGTCGCATGAGCCCTTTAATAGCTAGTTTCCTTTCCCTGTAGCTCTCATTTTCTTTGTGCATCAATGTGCTTGACCAAGGAAATGAAGCACAATTTATCTAGTCTAATTTATCTAGTCTAATTCTGATCCTTCATCTTTTATACACTGTTTCTCTTCTGAAATTAAGTATTCTCACATGCTTCAGTTCTGGCCAATGAATAGTGAGAATGTTGTAGCGGTCTCTTAGAAATTTTATTTTCTCCATGACCAAATGCAAAAGGTATATTAAGAAGTATCTTGCCACTTTGGTTACCTTTTATACTTTGTAATAGAGTTGTGTAAGGAAATGAAGCTAAAGATTTTGCAGCCATCAGCAACTATCAGGGAAAGATTAAGAGAATTTCTTAGAAAATGACAATTTCAATTAGTCCTAAACTGTCTTTCTCTAGACTACATTTTAAAGTATTTAGATATTTTTATATTTATTGACTTAGAGATATAACATATATTATAGTGAGGAGAAATAAGAAAATAAGATCACCTAATGCCCCAGTAATAGGGGCCTTATGTAATAGAATGCATGTTTTAATTAAAAAGACATTTTAGACTTTAAATGAAATGTTCATGATATAGTGCATGGAGAAAATACAGATTGCATATTTTTGATATATTGCTCTAAGCATACGAAAGTCATATAAGAAAAATTTAGAAAGGAAATATGTTTGTAGATAGTGAAATTATGAGTGACTTTTTCTCAGCTTCAATCATTCCTGTGATTCTTAATGTCTTACTTATGAGTGTATGTTATATTTTATACAGCTAAATAAGTCAAAGGTAATTGTAATTAATGTTATTCAGCTTGCCACACATAAATGAAAATTCCTAAAGATATGTCAATCTATTATAATAATTGATGATTATAATAGTGTACTGCAGTTGCTAAGAAAAAAACTTCATTTAGTTTGGAAATTCTTATCCTAAGAGAGCAGAAAAATGTGTTTTTTTTTTAAATATAAAAGATACTAGTCACTAATTTAAAAATATTTATTGATATACGAAATTGACATCTGCAACAACTTATTTACATATGAATGCTAAATAAATTTTGTTGCTATGTTAATCACAATAAAACCTCTTTGCAATAGAATATTAAGAAATAAGATGAACAGCCACATAAAAGATTTTCATTAGCACTTTAAAAGACGTGATTTTATTTAGAGGGAATGTTTTATTTTAATACATTAAAATTGAGTTCAGTTTTAATTATATCACTTATTATAGTTGTTTCTAAAATTTTTAAAGGCATCTGTTCATTTCATAAATTTTTCAGACATTTAATATGTATTTTATGTTTCCTTTGCATTATTTTTCATATCATAATATCATTCATTGCTGAGATCAGAGCATACATTCTAAAGATTTCAATCACCACTTGGAGAAAACCATTAGTGCCCTTGATATTTGAAAGTGTATCAACTATGTAAGTGAGACGCTCTGAGGGAGTATTACATGTTCTGTACTGTACAAGAAGCTGACATCATCTTTGGGATGTTGCCAGTAGATATTTGAAGTGTCAAATGCTAAAAATTTTAGTGTCTGCTGACAGTCTCTGATTTCTCTTACTCTGACAAGTGTATGAAAAGACTGAGTATAAAGAGTAAATATTTTTTAAAGCCAAAAATGCCTTTGCAATATAATTTATGATCAGAATGACTAATGTTCATTTGTATTTACTAAATATATCATTCTAGAACACATAAGAATTACTCTAAAATTTGATGTGTAATACATAACTTATAATATTAACATTTTATAAACAAATTTTGAACTAAAAATTCTTTGGAATTCATCTAACTTCAAATTTCATTTTACAAATGAGACATTAAAACCAGTATTCTTAGTGATTTATCCAAAAATCTGACATACCTTGTCTAATTATTTTTGCAGTATACCATAATTATAAAGTTTGGCCACATTATAAACTTTTTAAAGAAAATGACTTTTTTCTCACTACTTCAGAAACCAATAAACAAACAACTAGCCAAAACCAGTGGTAAAATCTACTGATTTACACATCATTGTCTTATAATTCTAACTGTGTGTATCTCTGTTATAATAAAAATAATGAGTTTTGACACAATCTCAGCTTATTATATAAATATATACTTTTCAATTCATGGCATAGTAAGAAATGTTTATATACTTATTTCTATTTTCTTTTGCAAAGTAATGTGTCACTTAACTTACATATTTTTATTAATGTTACTTTTTTACATTTAATATCTTTATAAATACAGAAACTTAATAAAGAAAGAAAAACTAATCATTGCCATTCAAGAGAATAAACTGGATCATAGTTTGTCACTATTTTTGTTTATACCCTTGATCTGATATAAAACTGAATCTTATCTTTGTTATTAATAATTGTATAGCAAGACTTCTTAATTAAGGTTTTTGTCAATAGTATTATATCTTCTTTCAATTTTTTAATTTGTTAGAGATGCCTCTACAGGACTTCTTGTAAAAGAACACACTAAATTGAAAAGAATCATTTAAGACAAAATCACATAGTTAAGCACATTATTGCTGAAAAATTTCTAAAGCTATTGATGTATATGTCCTTTTTTTTTTTAAATAAAACATAGTAGCAATTCAACTACAAAGACTTTGTTGCATATAATACGACTATAGTCAATTTATTAACAAGAGAATAACACAATCACAAAACAAAAATTCAGGTATTAATTTTTGTTGTGCAGTCAATAACACTGAGAAATGGCTAGATTTTTGGTCAATATTTTATTGTTATTTACAGATATAAACAATGATTTGCTTTATCTTAATATATATGAATAAAGACTTGAAGTTATTTCTTAAGTTAGAGTAGTTATAATAGTATTTGGGCCTTGGAATGTTCAAGAATTTGATTTTTATGAATATTTAAATGTGTGTGTATAATTTTACATTTATTTAAAATCACTTTAATTCCTGTGTTTGATCTCAAATTAAGTAGATTTCACTCAACTTATAAATTGAATTACCTTGTTGCAGATTTTATAATTTCTAAATCTACTTAATTTGAATCAATAAGGAATTGGTGAAAAAATAATATTCAAAGTAATATTTTGTTATATGGCATATGAGTATAATGTCAAATAGAGCCCCAAATCTCTCATCAACAAATGAATTTTTCTGGGCTGCATCTATTTCACTATTCCATTATAATTTCAAAAGGACCTTACAGAATGACCCCTAAAGCTATAACATAAATCATATACACACATATACAAAGCAAATTTTATTTAGATAGAAAAATAGACAAGGCTTCTTTCTCTGTAGAATTATACAAGACTTTTGCTTTTCATCACATGTCATGAGCATAGCTGTTTTTCAAAAATTGTTTTTGTAAAGGTATTTCTCCTATCCAGTTAATTGACACATCTATCATCTCACTTATTTTTTTTCTGGTGAGAACATTAAATTCTGCTCTCAGAAAATGTAAATTATACAATATAGTATATAAACTGCAGTCATGTTTTATAGTAGTTCATCAGATTGTATTCATGTTACAGCTGAATATAGCTGTTTTTAATAGAGCTTTATTCATTATGTTTTTAGTTTATTTTTTAATTTTCTGACCACTTTTTATTTATCTTTACCACCAGTGATATACTTTGTCCAAAATATAACTGCTGTGCATTTGAACTAATAATGTTTTTTCTTTGTTTCTCAGTAGGTATAAAGTTTCAGTTATGTCAGAGTAGATGAATAAGTGCTAGAGAACTGTTGTAAAACACAGTGACTGCAGTTAACAATATTTATACCACAAAACAACAACAACAACAACAACAACAACAACAAAAACCCAGAAGACCACTAAGAAACTTTGGGAAGTTTTAGATATGTCTATTACCTTGACTGTAGTGATGGTTTCACAGGTGCTTGCATATGTCCAAACTGTTCAAATTGCACACTTTAAATATATAGTTCTTTGCATATCAATTATAATTAATGAGCTGTTAAATAAAAAAGTTATATCTTATCCTCTAAATTTTCTTGACTAATATCTGAGTATTCTTTTGGAATCTTAATTAACAAAAACTAAAACATGTCTAAAATTGAGTTTTTGTTTTACATCAACTCTATGAATTTGTCAGGTAGATAAATCTTGCTGTAGTAAGAAATAATGCCCCAGATCTGAATGACTTAAAAAGCAAAGATTCTTACTTGTAGATTGTGGGAGTTTGTTCCACGTTGCCTACTCAGGAATCAGAATTCCACTCTCTGGGTCATTGTCAAATGCCATGCCAGATGGATAATTGCACACACATGTAACAAGTCACTTCATTATTATTTTTGGCCAAAGAAAGTCTCTTAGATACACTTAACCTCAAAGGGATTAGTATATGTAATTCTATTGTATATGTAAAAGGAACAACACAAGTGCCTTCTAATTTTACTAATATTTTTTCTAAAAAAATAATCAAGGAATTTAGAGTGTAGCTCAGTAAATGTTGGAAATTTGAACCAAGGACAAAGAAGTATGAATCTAAATGTTTATGCATTTTTAACTGTTTGTCTTTGAAAAATTTATTCAATCTCTTTAAACCCGTTTCCTTCTCTCAAAAAATGTGTTAGTGCTTAACTACCTTATAGAATAATTATAAAAATTAAATATGAGAACCTATGAAAAATATATGACAAATAGTAGTTTATACATTACAACATAATAATATAGTGAATACCAAAATTATAATTACTATTATTTTATTATTGTTACTATTATTATAATGAATGTATTTCATCAGAAATTCACTAAGGAAAATAAAATAAATCCAAGATTCATAGTTTGAATTTTTCAAGAATTCAATATAGTAAACTGGCAGTTTAATTCAAGTTCTTTAGATATTATTAGGTGTAGGACATTGTGTTGGATACAGAGACTAGAAAGATAAGTGAGACTTGGTGTTATTCAAAATATCAAGTAAAATTTTGAGGAAATAGAGTTACATGGTCTGCTAAAGAGTTATATAAAAGTTGATTTAAAAAAGAATGAGGTGAGATATCTAACCTGGTTACCTGAAGAGGAGATTAGTAAAACTTAGAAAAACTTGATGGAACAAAACATAAAGCGGAGGAGCACAGACAAATGGGTATAACTGCATTCAATATATATACACACATTCTTTGGCTTTCCAGCTAGTATCATGCACAAAATTATGATTACCAACCATGATAATAGCATAACTATCAAATTTTAGTAAATATAGAACATATTGTCATCTCATAAAAAAGCAAGAAAGAGAGAAAGAAAAAGGAAGATTTTGTAAAGAGCATTTGCTAATTTTGTAGAATAGTATTCCTTTATTTAGAGTTGTAAGAATAGATATCATCTTAGTTTTGCTTAAATTGATTTCTATATTATATTCACTTATTAAAATTACATCATTTTCGCTTAATTTTATGTAGATTTATATTATACAATAGTACTGTGAATTTCTCAATGTGCTAAAGAGATTTATTCTCTAGACAATAAACTTTCCTTCAATTAAATGTCACTGTGCTAGGAATAGTATTGTTGTTGAATGTCAGAGGTTGTCATATAGCCAATTCTTTTTACTTCTTTTAACTGAGGGAAAGAAAGTGACAATAAACAACAACAACAACAAAAAAAACTATGGCAGGATGGACTTGGGGATTTTGATTTGACAAAACAAATTATTTTGAGTGTTTTGGTCAAGGCAAAATATTTTGTTAAACAACATTTCTCATTGCTTTATCTTGTTAAATAAAATTGAAAACATATGCTCATAATTACTCACATACATCTTAGCAAAACATTGGTTTAAAAAAGTTTATGAATTCTTTGTAGATTTATGAGTTATATCCCTTTACTAAGGTTTTTATAACATTTAAAGTGGGAATTGGGATTTAAAGAATGGGAACATTTAAGCTATTTAGAATCTACTGAAGTCCCATAAGATAAGGAATGATATATTCATCAAATAATATATCAGTAGATTTACATGTGTACAATAATTTTTAAAATGGTTCATAAACCAGTATTCATGATGTAAAAAAAAATGAAACTGAAGTCTTCAAAAAGATTTGAAAACCATACTTTGCTTTTTAATTCTCTGTTTCAGTCTTTTTATCTATATAATAGATACTGATTTGCATTCCACAAAATCATTCTGAACATTAAGTTATAAAGTACATTAAAATAATACATTATTACTTATACAGAAAACCCACATATGAGTTCCCTTTGAATGAAATGATATTCTATGGAAGTTTTGTGGGTTAAAATTTGATACATACCAGAAATCTTTTTATTATTTTATCTATATCTATCTATCTATCTATCTATCTATCTATCTATCTATCTATCTATCTATCATCTATCTATCTATCTATCTATCTATCTATCTATCTATCATCTATCTATCTATCATCTATCTGTCTATTTATCTATCTATATATCTATCATCTATTTATCTATCATCTATCACATATCTTGTACTAAGATTTTGGGAGCTTATTTTTTAGTTCTATATTTTTCTGAGATGGATAACATCTATGGCCAGTCAAATACTAATGTATAAATAGACAGGCTGTGTGGTTATTCAGCACTCACCTCCTTTTTCCTGTTAAATACAACAGAGTTTTATGTTGAACTGAATAGTCATAACTGGTAACTAGTGATAAAGGAGAACTACAACTACATGGAGAATAGCAAAGATTATCACAATGCTTGCCACAAGGAATCAAAGTTTATATATTTCTGTTCATTGCATCTTGGTATCTGAGTCACGAAGGAAACACAACACAGTCCAACCCTAGAAGGGAAAATGTTTTTATTCACATACAAAGGAAACAGAGCTAAATCAACTCCAATAATGTGTGTAAGTACCTCATGGCTGGTGGGTGTCTCCAGCGGCTATGACAATGCAATTGGCCTATGCATAGCCCTTTTTTGCCCCAGCAGAAGGATCTCAACCAATCCTTCATGGAGTCTGAAATTCTGAAAGCTGGAGGCTTGCCTGATGTCCATTGACATCCATGCTTAGGTAGAAAAAAGGAAACTCATTGAGCATAAAACAGAGAAAGACATTCCCACACAAGGTAACAAGCCTAGCACAGATTGTGTGAACACTTAACCCTTTGGTAAGACATGTTCCAGGCCCAGCACTCAATAGACTGTGCACATGAGACTGCCTTTCCCCAAATTTTAAATTAAATTTTAGTCAGTAAAAAATACAGTAATGCATTAACAGAAAATCAAAGAAAAAAATCACCAAGAGAAGAAAAAAAATACATTTTACATGATAAATTTGGAAAATTCAGATATTTGTATTTGTCTCTTTCAAATGTGCATTTTAAATTATTTAAAAAGGCCTGACAATTTAGCGTACATAAAATTCAAACCCTAATTTAGAAGACAGATAAATATTCATTTAATTCTATAAAAATGTCTTTGCTAAAAGATCTAACTTATACAATTTTTAACATCCTCTTCCATATTTTTTTTCATGCATGTAACCCCTATAAATATCGGTAAACACCCATTAACTTCAATATGGACAATTTAATTGAAACTTCTACATGCTCAATTCATACATAAACTGAAAAAAAAAATAATTAGTCTCAGTGGAAATTATGTGAATACAGATTGTAGATTGGCATTAAATCAGAGTCATTATTCATTTTCACAGTTTTGATGGCCTCCTAAATTAAAATCAAGGTCTTATTTTAAAAACAAAATAAAAAATAAGATATCCATTTCTACTTTGTACAGGGTAAAAGGGAGGTAAGGCTCCTGCCTTGTTTCCCCGTAGCTTAAACACGTTTGTTTTTCAATATATCAGGATGAAACAGTGTACAATATATGAATACTCACTTTACTCTTCTTAGGAGAATGCCAAGATTATTTCTTAGATGAAAAATATTCTCATTTTCATTTACTAAAGATATTGTAAATAAAGTTAGTAGCCTCATTGAGGCAAGCATTTTATTTAAAATGAACATTAAAAATAAAGCCAATTTTAAACCATAAACTATAAAACTAGATTAAATTATTAATATATTTTATTGAGTTGAACTAGTATTTACAATGATTTTTTTTAAGATACTAATTGTGCTCATTTTTAAAATTATAGAAGCTAGCACTATTCTAAGCATTCTTTTGAGGTTCAACAAAATATAGTTTATTTTTTTGAAGGATATCATTATTTTTGTCATAAATAAGATAGCTAAATATAAACAAATCTACAAAATTTTTTTAATTATGAAAATCTTATTAATATAATTATAAAAGCAAAGGCCCTGAAGAAATTTAAGCCATGGTATATTGATACAATATATAACCTTATTACTTATGCAATTCAAAGCACATTGTCAAACAAAAGGTGTTTTGCTTGGTTAAAGGTTAGGAACAAAGCCACTTGTAAAATAAAAATGGCATAACATTATTTCTGGGAGACTACTTTAACCAAAAGAAGTAAAGATATTGTTGAGAAGTAAAAAATTTTAAAGCGGTTGAATAAATAAATAGACATAACAGAAAAAATAACTTTATTTTCTGATTGATAGATTATAATTAGGTATATATTTAAATTAATAATAATCAGTACTGCTTTCCCTTGAGTTTTTTTTCATATTAAGTTATTGTGTCTGTGACACAATATAATTAAAACGTTTTTTCTGCATACTACTTTTTTCTCTAAAAAAATTATAAGTACTATTACTCTGAAAGCTACATGTTAAGAATTGTTTGTTTGCTTTGATGAAATACGTATTTTCTTAATAAGTTTTTTCCATAAAAAGAATATCTATAATAGAAATATTCTATAATGCCCTATAGGGAAGGCTTTATACTTATTTCAAAACTTTCTTTCAGCTACCTTTACTCTTTTACTTTGTTGCATCAATCTGAGTTGCTGGGAAGACTTGTTCAGATATGATTTCTAGTTATTAATGACTGGGAATACATTTTTTCTTAGAAATTAAAGGATCAGAACCAAGTGTGATGATCTCATATGTTCACAAATTTGTGCTACAATTGTTAGTTCTGTTAATTTTAGGCCAGAACACCTGAAACGTAAAACTTACTTTACATCTCAAATAAAAATCTGTTAGCACAAGACAAATAATTTCAAAGAGGACAAAATATCTTCAAAAAATATCGTTTGTCTTAAATGTATGCTAATAATTAAAAAAAAAAACTAACACATTTGTTTAGTTTTTTTTTCCAAAGCAACTAATTACAAACAGAAGTTAGAGAGGAAATTTCGTGAAATAGTGGAAAATAGACCCATAATTCAATTTCTGAACACACAAGTTACGTTCATGTGGGTTACTCAGAGTTTCATGAAGACTAAACCAAAATTTTAAATAATTTATGAAACTATTTATTTATTTTTGTTTTAAATTAAAAAATATAAATGAAAGTAAAGAAGTATAGTCTTTTGTATAGAACTGGATCCTAAAGTGCTGTGTAAACATAAGTTGAAGGTAGATAAAATTCTCATCCAGAAAACCAAAAGTCTGGCCAGAGGAATGAGTAGTAAAAATGAGCCAGAGGCAACATTTATTGTGGAAGCCATTACAACAAAGAAAACTTCTTTCTTATCAGGGTCTGGCTTAGTACTTGAGAATTTCTTGGTAGAGAGAGGTAAGGAAGAATATTTTGTTGCTTAAGTTTTATGAGATCATTTATAAAAATGTTAAAAGGCTGTTTCTTTGTTTTTTTAAATAATATTGCTCATAGCACTGATCGTTGCCAAAGGTCTACCACTGACTTTCAAGAAACAGAAAAAATTAAACGCTTACTTTTTTGAGTCCAGAAATCTACATTTCAATGGTTTTACTTGGAGAGTATAAACTTATATGCTTTGCCCTGGTTCTTTACCCCAAGACTAGCTGTGAAATTCTCTTACAACCTACAGGCATTGGCTGGGATGCACATTCACACACAAGTCACATTGGCTTAAATTCACTGCTGAGTCTGGTAAATTAATTTTGCATTGATATTTTGTTCTGTTTAAGTGATGAAGTCAGTGTTCAAACTCAGATCAGTGTTAAAGCTAGAATCCTATGTTTTCCTGAGTTGCAGTCTGATAGGCAATATTTCTCATGATACTTGAGCATCAGTCACGAGGCTGCCATCTGAAACATATAATGGGGGTGGTAATATGCTCAGTATTTGTAATATTGCTATTATTTAGCAGCATCATATCAGATTGTGATCTGATTTTGGGAAAGTGCCTATTGTGGCTACCTAAATGCTAGATCATTGGAAGGAACTAACGTGGAGAATTTTATTCAGTTTGAATCACATTAAGACTCTAATTTATTTTTGAGTTGGACTGTCATATTAGACTCCTGAAATGCTGAATCTGGAAAATACATCAACTATCATCTAATTCTGCTATTTCCAAGTTTGGCTGAGTATTAGAGTCACTTAGGAAGATTTTTTTTGGGGGAAAAAGGGAATTCTGGAGGCATGATGCAGATTTACACATTCTATTACATTATATTGTTGCATAAAAATTATCTCCAAATTCAAACATTTAAAATAACTTCAAACTAATATACTGAGTAATTGTGTTGATTGGCTGAGGTTCAGGCAGGATTTGTTTTTTTGTTTTTTCCTCCCCATTGTTAGTCTCACTTACAGTTATTCATTGGCAGCATTATACTGGAAACACAGCTAGAGCTGGGCTATTCAAATGGCCTCTCGTCACATGGTCTCTCCAACACAGATTTACTAGGAGTGGGACCTGGAAATATGTATGTTATTTAAAAAAAAAAAACACTTTTAGAAGTTATTTTGATCCATTGGGTTCAGTGAAGAATCAGTGAAGAAATAAATGAGTAAATGAGAACATATATCTAGACAGGTTCAATATCATGAATGAGTCATCACATTGTTTAATAGCATGGCTGAGTCTAGAACTTAGATCTTTGGAAATTTTATGTCTAGACTTGTTTCTCTACATTATTTTATATTTTGATGTTTTATATAAAAGGGTGAGGGCTTAATATACCAAGTAGTGCCATAGGACCATTCATTTATATGCCATAATTTTAAGTTTATTATAAAATTATGATTTTTTTTCTAAATGAGTAACAAATTTCTAAGTTTTTGACTGTTTTTTTTTTGTATTTATATATGTGGAGGTCTGTTTGTATATATTTAACTGAAGAGTCAGAACATTCTTTTATTCTTTGGATATAAATCGATTTTGAGTTCTAATGTGCTTGCCTTGGTTGAAATTTTAGTTCTTCATGCTTCTTTCTTTAGAAATCATTTTAAGTTATAGAATCATATTTTCAGTTACATCTTTTTCAACGTTAAGGAACAAAAGAGTCTTGTGACCTACACGATTAGGAACACTTCAGGAATCCAATGTCCTTAAATGCAAACCTAGCTTACTTAGCAAGAAGATGATATTTTCCCCAACCCATTATGAAGGAGCCTATGAAGTCACATCCCATGTCTAAGGAATGACTTTTTCACAGGAAGATTTTCAGTGAAATTATTTTTTGTCTTTATGGGAAATCATATAAATACGTTCAAATGTGTGAACACCGTTTGCTTTTCCATCAAATCAGAACACAACTATCTATCACTTAAGGTTTTAAAAGTAAATCAAACAACTGAGTTTAGTTACTTTTCATAAATTATTCTTAAGGTCAAGATGAAAATTAGCTTTACATTTTCAGTTTATCTTCAAGCCATTCCTTGAAAGTAAACATACATAAAAAATTAATATTCTTGTCATTGCAATGACATGGATGGACCTAGAGGATATTATATTAAGTGAAATAAGACAAACAGAGAAAAATAAATACCATACGATTTTATTTATGTATGAAATCTAAAAAATAAAATAATCAGGAACAAAATCATAGATACAGAGAACAAACTGATAGTTGCCAGATGAGAGTGGAGTTAGGAGGATGGGTGAAAAAGGTGAAAGGGATTAAGAAGTACACATTACCAATTATAAAAAGAGTCACAGAGATGTAAAGTATAGCATAGGGAATATAGTCAATAATATTATAATAAATATGCATTGTGTCAGATGAGTACAAGACTTACCAGGGTGATCGTATTATAAAGTATGTAAATGTCTAATCATCATGTTGTACACCTTAAACTAATATAATATTTTATGTCAACTGTAATTGAAAAATAAATTATAAAAAAGAACCAATAATATACTGGAATAAAGTAGCCTAAATCGAGATTGAGAAAAATAAATAATTGTTTAAAAGTAATATAACTCTAGCAATCATAAACATATCATCTTTATTATTGAGCGAAATAGTTTAGCATTTTGGAGATAAAACTCCAAATACCTCTTATAGAAGAGGTTTCTACTCTATACACTTAAATCAGTTTTTCTTTCCTTCTGTGCACACAAGCACATCACAGTTTCTCTTCTCCTGACTTAAGCAGAACCATTGACTGAATCTAGTCAATGTGTTGTAGGAACAAGTGAAACCATTGTGAGACTCCACTGATCTTTTTCCATACCACATCAATTTTTTATTGAGATAGAACAAGTTTGGCATGGTCTGGATCACTGAGTAGTAACGTGAAAGATAGTTTCCCTGGAGAGTTTTCCAGATTTTGAATATACTTTGTATGAGAAGAAAATTTTTCTTTTTTTGTGCCATTGAGATTTTAATGAGTTTTGTTTGTTTACTTTAACTGTAGTGTATCCTACCTACTCCAGCTAGAAAAAGCCCATTCTACAAGAGTTTTGCTCTACCTATTTATACTTCAATAACAATCACAGTGGTTTGTCTAGAGGTTATTCCTAAAGATAAACTGAGCTCTCCCTTGGTATCCTATAACATGCTTTATGGCTGCTATTTTAAAAATTTACATTGTTCTGGGGTGGGGAAGTACACAAAGGGGGCATTTGTGAGTGCTGGTAACTATTTATTTATTTTATGATATGGGTCTTATTCACACATGTGTATAATTTATGACAATTCTTCAATGATGGTTACAAAGCTTGTTCACTGAAAATATGTCTATCTGTACACTTAAAATTTATGTACTTTTCTAAATAAATGTTTTACTTCTGAAATAGCTTACTAAAAAGAAAATCACTTTAAACAACATAAAATTATATCACTATTTCACATATATTTGCTTCAAAGCTTCTCCTCAAAAAAATTATTATGTCTTTGAGGTCTGAAATATTAGAGCATATACTTTAAATCTCCAGAGCCAAGAGTTCAATTTATTCTTTCAAAAATTATTAATTTTTTATGAATATTAACAGCAGAAAAATAGAGAATACCCTTGTGTCTTGTGTCAACCGGAATAATTGAGGATTTCTTGAGATCTAGATAAAATATCTCAAACTTCCATTATAATTCTTAAGGGAATCTAAGTATTCTCCAAGATTTCTGCCAGTCTTGGGCACTGAAGGAAATTTGTGCCATCTGTAGCTCTGAGTTTCTGATTCCATACAATTTGTTTAAAATATAGCTCCTATAACATACTTTATGTGCCAACTCTCTTCAGAGATAAATTAACTGAGATGTAAAACTCAGTCATTTATATAATTTAAAAAAGTAATACTCCACACTCTCAGAAGACACTTGAGTATCTAGTAAGCTTGACTAAAATTGGATGTAGTTAGATAAGAAGGCGTGCATATTAAATGTATACATGCTATTTAAGTTGAATATTATTTTTTTCTTTTTCTTAAAATAACTTTAGTGAACTTCTGGTTTGATTTCTAATGCACGAAAAGCTTGAAAATCCTCACTCTCTTCCTTACAACAATAACATAACACTAAATACTCAGCACATTAACTTTCCTTGGGCATTTCACAGAACATAAATAGTAATTTTGATGAATTTTTAGAGGCTGAGCATGAACTGCCTTGAGAGTAACAAACTCTTGGAAACTGCAGCCTGAGCAGAACTCAGACTTTTATGGATTTTACATTTGAGACCCCATCGTGATCTCAAGGATCTGAGAATGATCTCCTAACTCTCTCAAGAAGAGAATGTAATTAATGTGAAATTTATCCGCAACACTCTCCATAACAATGACCTTCTTCCTAGGTGAAAAGATTTTACTAGGATATTTTATCATCTCTATCATATCCCCTACATACACATCCTTCTGTTTCACATAAGGAAAAGACAAGCTATGCCAATGGAGAAATATTTTTGAAGATCACAGCCAAGAGACACAAGCCTACTAAAATATTGAGGTTTAAGAATAAGATTATAAAATGCTTTTCTCTAAAAAACTTACCTACACACCAGCAGGGCTGTGGTATAACAATGGATGACACCTCCAAAACACAGACTACATCTGAGGAGCAGTGCATAGGAAAGTTCAAAATAAAGATGAGGTACAAATACAAGGAACCTAAGAAATTTGAAAATTGGAAAATACAGCTACCGCAAACCGTAAATCTAGCTTAACTTCTAGCCAGAAAAGACATGAAGCTTCACAAAGAAAGACTCTTTCTCTCAGTTCTCAGTTTCTATTACCTGATACAGTATATCAAGTGTTTAAAAAAGATTACAAGGCATGGCAAATGCATGCAAAAAAATCATTTGAGGGACCAATTAAGCATTAGAACCAGACTCAGACATGAGACAGATGTTGGAATTATCAGACAAGGTATTTAAAATAATTGTGATTAATATGTGGAAGTTTCTAAGGCAAAAAGTAGACAACATTAAAAAACAAATATATATAATAATAATAAAAATAAAAGGAGTTTTTAAGAAAAAAATCAAAAGAAAAGCCAGAAGTAAAAAATATTGTAAAAGAAATAAAGAATGCTGGTGATGTTTTTAACAATGACACCAAGTAAACAATCGGATAGTTTAAAGTCAGAAAATTTCTATACTAAGAAAAAGAATGAGAAAAACAAAATGGGACATTTAAAATGCAGAACAATTTAAAAACATACAAGTTTACATAATTGGAATACCTGAAGAGAGAAGAAAGCAAAAGAAATATGTGATATATTAATGGTTAAAAAAATTAATTAATTACAGACACCAGAGTTACAGGCAGCTCAAAGACATCATACTGGATAAAAAGAGAACAAAACAAAATGAAAATCAAAAATAAAACCCTATGCCTAGACATATCATATTCAATTGTAGAAAACCTGGGACAAAGTAAAAGAGCATAAAAGCAGAAAAAAGTAAGAATCTTACTAGTACAGGGACAAAAAAATCACAATAGCCATTGCATTGAGAAACATGAAGTCAGAGTGAAGTGAAATATTTGAAGTGTACAATTGACAAATCATCTCCAGTAAAGTATAATTCTGTATTTAGTGAAATTATCCTTTGAAAGTAAAGGAAAATAGATATTCTCTGAAATACAAAAAGTTGAGAAAGTTCATTACTGCTAAACTTTCAGAATATGTTAAAAGATCATAGGTGGAAGGAAAATGATATAGGACAGAAGCTCAAGTCTACATAAAGAAAGAAAAAAAATATTAGAGAAGCAATAAACAGAGGTAAAATAATTTTTTTATGATTTTTACTCTTAATTGATATAAAAAATAACTATTTAAACAAAAACAGTGGTACATCCAGGCAGTGAAATATTAAAGTAAACACAGATCAATGCATTGGGATATCATAGCCTATAAATAAGAAGAATGAATGATAGCAATCTCATAAGGGAAGAGAAAAGTTAGAAATATTTTTCTATAAAGAACCTGAATTCTAACAGGTATGAGGTGGAATCTCATGTTAGTTTTGATTTGCATTTTCCTTATACCTAGAGAAGTTGAACTTCTTTTTATGTATCTGTTCGCCATTTGTATGTCTTGAAATAATGTCTGTTCAGGTCTTCTGCTCATTTTTTTTATTTTATTTTTGCTGTTGTTGTTGTTGAGTTGTATGAATTCTTTTTATATGTTGAATATTAGCCTCTCATCAGAGGTACTGTATGCAAAATCTTCTTCCATTTGATTGTTTACCTTTCTGTTTGTTGGTGGTTTCTTTTGCTGTGCAAAAGCTTTTTAGTTTGATACAGTCCAATTTATTTTTTCTTTTACTTCTCTCGCCTTTGAGGTCAAATTCATAAAATCCTTTCTAAGACAAAGGCCCATAAGTTTAATACTTGTTTTCTGCTATGCATTTTATTATTTCAGGCCTTTTATTTAGGTCTTTGATTCATTTTGAGTTAACTACTGTGTATAATATCAAATAGCAATCAAGTTTTATTCTTTTATTCTTTTTATTGAAAAAAATTTATTTTCTCCATTATGTATTTTTATTTTATTTCCTTTGCCAAAAACTATTTTCCCATATATATGTGCATTTATTTCTGGGTTCTTAATTCTGTTTCATTGGTCTGTGTATCTGTTTTTTTCTGTCAATATAATATTGTTTTAATAATTGTAGTGTTGTATTACAATTTGAAGTCAGGGAGTGTGAATCATCTGGGTTTGTTCTTTTTTCTCAAGATTTCTTTGGCTATTTGAGATCTTTTATAGTTCCATACGAATCTGAGAATTTTTGTTCTATTTATTTAAAAAAATGTGATTGAGATTTTGAAGGAGATTGCATTAAATTGGTATATTGCTTTGGATAATATGGCCATTTTAACTGGTTCTTTTAATCCATGAACATGAACTACCTTTTCATTTCTTTGTGTCTTATTCAATTTCTTTAAATAATAGCTTGTAGTTTTCAGTATGTTTATTATCAACAAGACAAATAATAACAGGTGCTAGAGAGTTTGCGGAGAAAAAGGAACCCTCATAAACTGCTGATGGAACTGTAAACTGGTACAGCCAATATGGAAAACAGTATGAAAGTGCCTCAAAAAATTAAGAATAGAATTACCATATGACCCAGCAAACCCTTCTGGGTATCTACCTCCTAAAAACCTGAAAACATTTATCTGTAAAGGCACATGTACCCTGATGTTCATTGCAACATTATTCATGGTGGCCAAGACATAGAAGAAGCCAATGTGTCCTTGATAGATGATTGGATGAAGAAGATGTGGTACATATTTACAGTGGAATATTACTCATTCATAAGAAAAGATGAAATACTGCCACTTGTGACAACATGGATGGATCTTGAGATTATCATGCTAAGTGAAGTAAGTCAGATGGAAAAATTTGAGAACCATATAATTTCACTATATCTAGGGTAAAAATTGAAAGCAACAGATAAACAAGAAAAACAAACAAACTCAGACAACATTTTAGTGGTTACTCAACAGAAATGGGGGAAGGGAGAGGTACATTAAGATAAAGGGTGTCAAATATTTGGTGAAGAAAGGAGATTTGACTTTGAGTGGTAAACACAATGCAACATACAGATGATGTTTTATAGAACTGTATACTTGAAACCTACGTAATTTTATTAACTAATGCCATCCCATTAAATTTCATTAAGAAAAGAACCAGCATTATGTGTGAAGTAATTCAGTGTATTTGACGTAATATAGTGTTATGTGATGTTAAGCTTACAAGATGTATATACATGAAGAAGGCCAATGTATGCTTAATGCAACAGAAAAAAAAAGAAATAAAAATTAAAGATGGAATCATTAACATTAAAAACAAAAACAATAGAGAAAATCAACAAAACGAAAACCTGGATTTTTTTGAAATTGATGAATCTCTAGCCAGGATAACCAAGAGAAAAAGTAATGTAATGTAAATATCATAAATGTAAGAGGGTAATTAATACTAACTCTATGGACGTTAGAAGGATGATGAAGCAGTTCTATAAATAACTTTATGACCATAAATTTGATAGCTTAGATATGGACCAACTTCTTGAAAGACAAAAACTATCACACTTTTCCAAAGAGAAATAATCTAAATTGGCCTGTATCTATTAAGTACATGGAATTAGTAATGAATAACCTACATAAAAAAGAAGCACTATACCTAGATTTTTTCCATAGTGAATTCTACCAAACATTTAAGGAAACAACAGTACCAATTCTCCACTAACTTTTCCACAATGTAGAAAACTGTGGAGCTTTTTTATTAAAAATTTATTTTGTGAAATCAGATTTATCTTTAAAAGAAAAGTACAGTCATTACAAGAAAAGAATTTTACAACAAATGTCTCTCATGAACACAGATGTAAAAATCTTCAACAAAATATTAGCAAAACAAATTTAACAAAGTTTAACAAAAGTTGTACAACAAGAACAAGTGGGATATATATATATATATGAATTATATTTTGGAATTATTTTATTGGTTATATTTCCACTGGGAAATTTGCTTTTTTTATTATTTATCTCTTATTCCTAGTTCATACTTCTGTGTCTGTCATGATAGACTTGACACCATCCGATTCTTTTCTTTTTAAAGGCATTTGTTTTTTAATTACAATTGACATGTAATATGATTTTATATTAGTTTCAGATGTACAGTATAAAGGTTAGACATTTATATTACAAAATAAACCCCCTGATTAGTCTAGTATCTATCTAACACTATATACATATTCATTACAATATTATTGACTACATTCTCTCTGCCATACTTTAAATCCCCTTTAAGATAAACAAAGCTGATAGAGTCAACATTCAACCACCTTTCAGTGTTATCTATCATATCAACAGGGTACAAAGTAAAAATCATATGATGATAACAACTGATGCAGAAAAAAGCACTGGACAAAAACTAACATTATTTATAATACACATTCTCAGCAAACATGAATTAGAGGAGTACTTTCTCAAAAAGAACAACTACCAGAAAATCCTATTACTAACTTCATACATAATGATGAGAAATTGGAAGTTTTCTCTTTATGCATGATAAAAGGTAAAGGTGTCCACTTCACCGCACCATTGCAATATTGTACTAGAAGTTGTAGCAAGTACAATAAAATAAGAGAATAAAATAGAAGACATATTGGGAACAAAAAGCAAAACTATCTTTATTAGCAGATAATATGAGACATGATTTTCTATGCAAAAAAAAATCCTGAAGAATTGATCAAAACCAAACCAAAATAAAGCAAAACCTCTGGAACTAAGAAGTGAGTATAGCAGGATATAGAATATAAGGTTAATATACAAAGTCAGTTGCTTTCCTATACCTTAACTTCCTAAATAATTGGAATTTGGAAATTAAAAGAAAACAACAACATTATTTAAAATAGCTTTAAAAAATAAAAAATAGGTATAAATCTACAAAATATATATATAGAATCTTCATGTGAAAATTACAAAACTCTGGTAAAAGAATTATAAGAAGATTTAAATAGTCTGTATTTATGAATTGGAAGACTCAGTATGGTTAAGATATCAGTTATGCCCAACTTTATTCATAGATCAATGCAATCTCAATCACAATTCCAGTATACTTTCTTGTTGATATTGACAGACTGATTTTAAAGTTTATGTGGAATAGCACAAATAAAGAATAGCATACCTAGTACTGGGGAAAAAGAGGCTTAAATTTGCCTGATTTCAAGGCTTTTGATAAAACTACAGTAATCAAGATAGTGAGGTATTGATAAAAGCATATATACATAAATTAATGGAAAAGAATAGAGGGATCACAAATAGACCTATAACATATAGTCAATCTTTGACAAAGTAGCAAAGGTGATTAAATGGAGTAAGTAGTCTTTTTAACAAATAATGTTGGTAAAAAGACATCAATATGCATTTTTTAAAAATACTTTAGAATTTATTGAAATTTTTTTAAAAAGCCCATTCTGCTAAAGATCCTCAGAGAAACAAGAGGTAGACACAGACTGATAGAAAGTAATTTGCAAAATATAAATAACTTATATCCAAAATATATCAGAACTATCAAGATTCAACAATAGGAAAGCAAATAGTCCAATAGGGGGAAAAAGTGTGCAAATGATCTGAAAAGAAAAAGAAGCATATGAAATAATGTTCAACATTTTTTTGTCAGTAGTAAATTACAAATTAAAGCAGTTATAAAATACCTCTATGAAACTATATGACCAATATCCAATGACACTGACAATACTCATTGCTTGTAAGAAAGCAGAGGAACTGGAAATCTCATTTATTACTGGTGGAGATACAAAATGGTACAGGCATTTTGGCAGATTTTTACAAAGCTAACCATAGTCTCACCGTGCAATCCAGCTATTGTGTTCTAGGTACAGAGCCAATTCCTTTGAAAACTTATACCCACATAAAAACTGGCACATAAATATTTATAGCAGTTGTATTCATAATCACCCAAAACTAGAACCAACCAATAGGTGAATAGATAAACACTGTGGTGCACTCATATAATTGAATATCATTCAGCAATTTTTAAAAAAGAAATAAATAAAAAGGTTATCCAGCTACAAAAGGACTTGAAATTTAAATGAATATCACTATTAAAACAAGCCAACCTGAAAAACTCACATACATAATACCAATTATATGACATGTGGAAAAGATAAAACTATAGCAACTTTTAAAAGTTCAGTGGTTGTCTACAGCTCAGAGGGAGAGATGTACTATTGAATGATTGTGAAGCACAGGGATTTTTTTAGAGTGTTGAAACTATCTTGTATGATACTGTAATGGTGAATACGTGATATGATGGATTTACCAAAATCTATGTAACTTTACAACACAGATGTGTCTTTTAATTCCACGAAGTCTATGTACATTTACAGACACACATGTGTTTATGATTATAATATATCTTATAAAACTGGGGTCTAGAGCAAGTTCTGGTAATAATACTACTAAGATATTCTGACAACAAGCATTGAAGTTTGTAGTTATATAAATCGGGAGCTAAACTTTCTTTTTTTCACATTTAGTAATTTTATTAATTACTTAAACTAAGAGACATACATTATTATAAAATCCAAATAAAACTTAGATTTATTATTTAATGTTAATATATGGTAACATAGAAAATTTATTAAGACTGTTATTTGCTTTTCTAATACAGGCACCATTTTCAGTAACTGTCACTGTTCAAATATTTACTTCATTCTACAACATCTTTATGATAGAGCTGTTTACCAAAATTCCATATGCTTCAATGTGACCATGGATTTCTGATTATCCAACAATAGGCATTTGCCTTGATGTCACTAAGTAAGCATCCATTGCTAAGCTTGAATGTACTTCTTAAAGCTCCATTTTTGAACTGTATATGATCTAACTCCTACTTTCTGTTTCTAAAATTACTAATTTTAAGTGATGTTAACTGAATAATTTCAGTTTAGTTAATCAGATATGCTATATTAAAATTTTCTTATAAGGTAAAAATAACAGTGTGAAATGAATCTAGACCTGCTAACTAGAATACTCTAGAATAGATTGCATAAAATCTACTCAAAATTTAGGGACCATTTTTAATGTCACTATTTGCATGTAAGTAACTAGTATCTTAAATAAGCTTCACATATGTGTTGTAATTAAAATTGTTTTTTATTCTCACTATTCCTATTTTCCTCTGACTGTGACTGACATCTAAGGCAGTTTAGCTGCTTTTTGCTCACACTTAGTTAAAAGAAAATATGGCAATTATTTTAAATTGAAAACATGGAGTCAATTGAAATTCAGGATTCGAAATCAGAATTCCACTTCAAGATAGTACTAAAACATTCCAATTTAACTTAAGGTCAAATCTCCTCTTCAATCTCAAACCTACTTCATACTTAAAGACTATATTGGGTATGAATGGTGGGGATAAAATTGGCGTGTGGAGAATGACTTTTTGGGAATCTACAGAGTCAATAAGAGAGACTGGAAATGTTTAGCGAATAAGACAGTTCTTAATTTAACTAATATCTCTTTATTTTGTTTGTAGACTTTTGCCCTTCAGGTGGTTTTCTCTAATGGCATATTTTCATGGATGCTTTGGTGTTTCCCTGCTGGACCCTACATAAAATATTCTTAAATGACACTCAACAAAGAAATGATGATTTTTAACTTTCACACATGTATGATATCATATATATTTAAATTATTTAATTTATATATAAACATGTATATTATACACATTTTTTATACAGGATATATGACCGCACAACAAACCTGAAGGAGTTACTCAAAACTAAGCACAGAAAAATGAAGAAGTTTAAAAAATGTAAAAGGGAGGTTAAGAGAAAAAGAGAGTAGAATGTTACAGTTTGATGTTAACCTAATAGAATTTATAAAATGTTAGAGCAGAAAGAATGGAATGGGCAACAGAAAATATTTAAAGAATTTCTCAGAGTATTTGAAAGATATTTACTTGAAATTAAATAAACAAAATAAATTTTGAGAAAGGAAAATGCAATTAAATCTATTTATGAAATGTTGATGGTAAAAATGCACAACAAAAGAGGCAAATATAAGCAAGCAAATAGAAAATATGTGGTCTCTACAGGAACAATAATAGACTTCACAAAAACAATAGATTCCTGAAGTCAATAGAATAAATTTTCAAGTTTTGAAGATAAAGCAAATTATCAATTTGTATTCTATATTCTAGTTCCAATGGTAAATTAGAAATAATTTGAAACAAAGCTCAGAGAGACTGGTACATTCACACCATTGCTGAAAAAACTGGGAAAAACTATACATCAAGAAATAGGATATTGAATGTAGAAGAAAGTTGTAGAGACACGATAAAGCAAGGAGAGTACATGAATTAATACACATACTTGTAAATCCAAACAGACATTGAATGTAAAACAATAATAATAATAATGGCTAATTTGGAGAATAAAAAATAAATTGCCTAAAATATAAAAGATGGAAGGGAGAATATTTTATTTAAAACATTTGAGTTATTTTTATGGCTCCAGGTGATAAAAATAATAAATAAATTTACACTTGGGTAAGTCACATTTTAATTTTAAGTTTTTAAATTATCACTAAAAGAAAGAAAATATAGCTTATAACTTTCAAACCAATAAAGAAAAAATATTGAGAGAAACAAAAGAAGGTAATATAATGCAAATTTCTCAGTAATCATAGTAAACATAAACATAAATTTGCAAAGGGCATAGACTCTAAAATTATTTGTTGAACAATATCTAGATATACTTACTCTAAAAGGAACAAATAAAACATAATTGTATTAATTTTTAAAAAAAATAGAAAATATTTTTATCATGCACTTAGTAACCAAAAGATATCTGGCAAAGAGATTAATTTACTAACTATTTGTGTCTCCCCCAAATTTATATTTTGAAACCCTAATCTCAAAGTGATATATTTGGGAGACAGTTAGGTCATGAGAGTGATCCCTCACAAATGAGATTAGTGATTTTATAAGAAGCCCGAGAGTTAGCGAGTCCACTATCTGCCATGTCAAGATACAACTAGAAGGTCCTTCCTGTAAATCAGGAAGAGGTCCCTCATCAAGGACTTGACCATACTGGCACACTGATCTTGGATTTCCAGCCTCCAGATCTGTGAGAAGTAAATGTTTGCTGTCTAAATTCCTCAGTCTGTGGCAATTTGTTATAGAAGTCTGAGCTAAAACAAAGAATACACAGATTATAATAGAAAGAAAAACTATAACATACCTGAAAATAAGTCTTTCAAAAAATACATAAAAGTCAATAAAAGAATTCATTAAACTTTATTGGATAAAAGACACAACAGAAAAAATAGATATAAAATGAAAGAGCTTTCCTACATATACAAATTAATATTCATGGTTTATAGATAAAAAGACTAAATATAGCAGAGATGCTTATTTTTCCCAATACAATTTGCTGCTTAAATGAATTCCAATGTTGTACCATAAAACAGAGCATGAGAAGTTAAGCCAAAAATTCAAAAATTCATATAAAGAACTAGAGGGCCCAAAATAGAAAATTTAAAGTAGAAGGAGGAAAGAGACAGGTTACTAAGAACTATTATAAAATTATAATGACTATAAAATTATCATTAAAAGTACATAAAGCAAAACAATGAGTTATTTTTATAGGACTCCACTAGAGTGAGAAGAATGTGTGTGTGTGTGTGTGTGTGTGTGTGTGTATGTGTGTATGAATAATGTAATACTACTGAAAAAAATAGCTATTCACATAAAAAGAGAGATGTATTTAGATTTGTTTCTCACACAATAACTTCAAAGTGTAGGTAGAACAATGTTCCCTCTGAGACTCCAAGTAGAATCTTACCTTGCCTCCTCCTAGTTTGTGGTGGTTATCATCAATCCTTGGCATTCCTTGGTTGGTGATTGCATCACTCCAATATCTGTCTCTTTTATTATATGACATCTTTCTGTCTGTCTCTTTTTCTGTATTCAAATTCCCCTCTTCTTATAAGGACGCTAGTCAAGTTGGATTAAGAACCTACCCTACTCTACCCAGTATGGCCTCGTTTTAACTTAAGTAATTATTTCTACAAGGAGCCTGTTTCTTAATAAGGTCACATTCTGAGGTAATAGAAGTGAGTTAGGACTTCAACATATATTTTTGAGGCAAACAATTTAACCTATAACAGTCTATTCACCTGCTGAATTCATTTCCTTTCTATGTGGGAGGTACAATCACCCCATCTGAATACCTCCTAAAGTTTTAATCAGTCCAAAAATTTCATCTAAATATCAGCAAGGTAAAGTCCCAAATGTCATCATCTAAATTATTTAAATAAATTATCTTGAGACTCTGGTTATTACTTACTAATGCTGGGAAAAATTCTTCTTCAATCAGTAACTTCTTATCATATAAGTTATCAACTTCCAAAATACAGTGATAAGAAAGCATAAGATAGGTACCTGCATTTTAAAAGGAAGAAATTAGAAGAATTAAAGTGGTCACAGGTCCTAAACAAGTCCATAACTAGTGGGTAAATTTCATTAGATTTCAAAGCCTGAGGATGATTCTCTGCCTATACTCTGTCCTCTGGCCCCGCCCCAACGACTTGACCTTGGGCCAGGGAACTGAAATAGGACCCTTCCCTTCCTCTGGGCCTGTGTACTCTGGCTTATGGTGGCAGCAGTAGCTCTGTGGCCTCTGCATTCCTGGTTCTGCCCTTACAGTCGTTCTTCCTTCATTTTCTCCCATATCTCTTTCTTTCTATCCATGCTGGCATTGCTTCTGTTACTATAAAATTCTCAAAAACAAAATAAGCCAGACAGAAAAAGTTGAAAACCATGTGACTTACTTATATGTGGAATATAAACCTAAAAGCAACAAACAAACAGGACAAACAAACAGAGACACATAAACATGGATAATAGACTAGTGGTTACCTGAGGGTAGGGAGAAGAAGGAGAGATATATGGAGTAAAAGAGGTGAAACATGTGGTGACAGAAAGAGATCTAACTATGAGAGATGAACACATGTGCTGGCTGTAAAATTACTGTTTGGCTATCGCCCATGAAAACATAATGCTCTAACAATAAGCTTTCTGCTTCCCCCCACCCCTGGCCACCCCCGCCCCTGCTTGCACAACTGACCTGTGGGTTGACAGTAAAAAGAAGAAAAATAGACTTGTGTGTTCAAACAGGATGAAGAATAGGGGTTTAGGGCTTAAAAACCCTGTACCTCTACATTTTGAGGCTGCTTAATTTGGGGTTTGCATATTCCTGGCAGACCCAGCTGGCTGAATAAAGAGTGTGTTTCCTATAACTCACTAATTTCTGGTAGTCCATGTGTCTATCGGGGACTGGCGGCTACAACATACACAATATAATATATATGCCTTACTGTTGAATCGTACTCCTGAAACTTACTGGATTTCTTTAACAAATGTCACTATAATAAAAAATAAACAAAAACAAAACAAACAAAAAACCATCTTTCTTGGCCTTTCATGCAATTCTCAGGCACCAAGGCACCAAACAATAGAGCCTTCTACAAATCTTTTCTGCATAATCTTATCTCCATTCCTGGCTTCTGTTGAGATGGTTGATTGGTTGTATGCATTTCACACCTAACCTCTTTAACAAAAATTAAGCCACACCCTTGGTGCTGTTTCCAAGACAGGCTAAAATTTTTCCAAATTATCAGTGCTGATTTCTTTTTGTTTAAAATTTGATTCCTCAATTTATCTCTTTCCTCTCAAATTTTACTAAAAACAGCATAGAGAGCTTTGTGCACCTTCTACACTTTGCTTGGACATTTCCTCAGTTAAAAATTTACATTCATCACAAAAAAGGAGATATAATTCAGTCAAATTCTGCCAGTTGATAATAAGAATTACTTTTCTTTCAGTTTCAAATAACAGGTTCCACCTTCCATTCAAGACTTTACCAGAAGCAACTTTTTGGGTCACATTCTATTCATTCTATAAGACAATAGAAGCTTTCTCTCCACCTCTCCTCCTTTTTTTCCCCTGAACTCTCACTTGTATCATCTCTAATGTTCGTATTTCTATCAACAATGCATTTGAGGCCATCTTATTTTTTTTCCATCATGTACTTCAAAATTCTTTCATCCTCTACTCATTATTCAATCCACTTTCACATATTTAGGTATTATTTACAGCAGCAGCTCACTTTTTATTACCAACATTTTTTTTTTTTTACTTTCCTAGGGTTTTTATAACAACTTAACACAACAGGGTAGCATAAAACAGAAATTATTCTCTCAAAGTTCTGAAGGCTAGAAGTTCAAAATCAAGATGTCACCAAGATCATGCTCTCTCTGAAATTCTAAGCAGCATTCTTTCTTGCTTCTTCATCATTTCTGGGGATAGCCTTCAATCCTTGGCATTTGTCAGCTCACAAATGCATTATTATATGGCATTCTCCCTGCGTGTTTCTGTTTCTATGTCCAATCTTCTTTTTTTAAGGACACTAGTCAGATTGAATTAATGGTCAACCATATTCCAGTGACCTCTTCTCAATTTAAATAATTCTATATGTAACTATCCTATTTCCAAATTAGATCAGATAAGAATTAGGACTCCAACATATCTTTTAGGGAGATATAATTCAACTCATAATAAATATGTGTATTTGTAAAGCAAAATTTCAAAAGTAACTTGAAGATATATGCATCTCTATGTTCATTGCAACATCATTTATAATAGCTAAGATATGAAAGCAACCTAAGTGTCCATCGATAGATAATTAGATGAAGAAAATGTGGTACATATATACAATGGAATACTACTCAGTCATTAAAAGAATGAAATCTTACCATTTCAACTACATGGATATACTTAGAGGAAATTATGCTAAGTAAAATAAGTCAGATAGAAAAAGACAAATATCATATGGTTTAACTTATATGTAGAATCTGAAAAACAAAATAAATGAATAAACAAAACAGAAACAAATTTATAGATACAGAGAACAAACTGATGATTCCAAGATGAGAGGGCAGTGGGGAGATGGGCGAAAAAATAAAGTACAAATTGAAAGTTACAAAATAATCTTATAGATTTAAAGTACAGCATATAGAGTATAGTCAATAATATTGTAATAACTATGTGTGGTGTCAGGTGGGTACTAGACTTATCAGGGGGATCAATTCATAAGTTATATAAATGTTTAACCACTATGCTGTACACCTGAAACTAAAATAATACTGAATATCAATTGTAATTGAAAATTTTTTGAAAATTGAACAAATAACTTTGAAAGAAATAAAAAATATTTTGGGGCATTATGATACATTAAAAAAAATTAAACCAAAAATCAAGTTATAAATAATAAGTTATATCACATTATATTCATATACTTCTGCATGTGGAAGTGATTAATTAACCATATAACAATAAAATCTTCATATTTGGAAAATTTAGAAACCACATTTCCAAGAAATAGATAAAAATTTAATTATGTTAATAAAATCCTCCTATTTATCAAGAAAAAAAGACAAACTATTACAGAGAAAATATACAAATATGTGTAGTGAATTCACAGTAGAAATTAAAAATCAATAGAAATTTATAAATGCATTTTAATAAGACCTAATTAATCACTTATATTGATGAAAAGATAAAAAATAAAAATTTAATTCTACCTATCTACCTATTTTTGGTAAGGATGTGAGAGATGTGAATTTTTCAATACTGATAAGAGGAGTATAAATTATTACAGTCACCTTGAAAACAATTTAAGATCTTATAAATTTTTAATGGAACTATTTTATCATTTGATTCACTTTTAAGTTCATACCTGTATCAGTTAGCTATTGCTATCATGATGCAGTATAATAAATACTCATACACTCTGTGATTCAAAGCAACATTTATCCTGGTGGATCTGTGGGTCAGCTGAGACATGCTTTTTAATAGTGTTATCAGAGCACAAGTGAACAAGCATGTTTGGGACTACTTAAAGCTTAGGCTCAGAGCTGGCACATTGTCCCTTTCAATTTCTATGCTATTGAAAAAAGCCAATCCCAAAACCAAAGGAAGTGCACTTAGCCTTTTTATGGAAGAAATTACAAAGTTATGTATCAAAGTGCATGAAAACAGGGAAAAGTGAAGGATGTTAACCAGTAATTTCACTGAATGAAGTGTGCTTTCTTGGTCACAATTATTCACAGACTTACTAGATGTAAAACTTGCTCACAGTTATCCTAAGAACACTAATCTAATCATATCATCAAGCCTGGTGTTTGAGATCTTGTCATCTATTTCAATATCAACTTTGGATTAGTTCCTCATGATTCAAAGATTGCTAAACTAAAAATAAAGCATCCCCCCACCAAAAAAAAAAAATGCAATGGTAGGACAGGAAAAGGGCATCGTCAATAAAAACTAGTATTATATCATTTGAGACACATAGCAGTCACTTGCTCATTTGTTCCTAACCATTATGAAATCCTGCTAAGTGATGCCAGATTTTCCCATCTGTGGGATAGAAAATACATTTTGTTTAGGCTCCAAGTCTGCTTCCTAGACTGCTTTGCTATTCCAATATTCTCCAGATGCTTGGATCTACCCCACAGAAACTCGTTTATCATCATTTTCTTTGGTCAATTCTAAAGAGAATTGTAAAATGTTATTTTGGGGGGAATGAGTAGATTTTCTATTCTTCTTCAAGCCTTTGGAAAGTTGAGGACTGAGAACTTATCTTGAACCATCTCAGTTCAGGCTTGTTGCACTTTTTAAAATACATTTATCTTAAAAACTTTATTGATTTCTATGTACTTGATTCAGTTAATTGGTTTTATCACAATCTATACTCATAATTCTTTTAGAGAAATCCATTTTGTTCAAGATTTAATTACAAATAATTTAGGCACATCTTTTCCTAGAAAACCATGTCTTTTATAAGTCATTTTGCTTAAACGAAAAGTCGTCTTAATTCTTTCAGAGATTTAATCAAAGCACCTCTTTTTGATTTTGATTTTGTCTGTATCCTCAGGCTGTATCTTAACTGGAGATTCTTTTACTGACTGAAGAGATGGGAATAAGAGATAGTTTTAATCAACTATCCAAAGTTCTAGGATCTCTACATTACCTCTAAATTCTGCTTGAACTCTGTCCAATTCTTTTATAAACTTTTCAATATTTTTTGGTAGCTATATAATAAGTTCACACTTTCAACATTTTTCCTAGAAACCATCTTGCTACAGTTTATTTGGTAGTTTTTCCTTCATTAAATTTTATATGATAGTTTTACCAAATGTTTTACTACTACACAATATTTATTATAATAGCATAAGTTAAAAATCATTTCAATATATGATACATTTAAAAATATTTGATAAAATATCATATTCATTCCTGAGTAAAACACTAAACAGACTACAAATAAAAAAAACCCACACATACAGACACACACACATGCAGCCTGTATTTTGATTTATATTATATCTTTTTTTGCAGAAACAAAAATGTTATTCTGCAGCACTTTTCTGAATTTGTGAGTGTCAAAAAAATTTTAACATCAACAATACATTTTTAAAAAATATTAATCTAGAGTATATTGTGATAATTGAATTGTTTTTAAGATAAATCAGAATACTTTTGAATAATTTTAAACCACTCTCTTTTTGAATATAGACAGGGACATATACAATGTTTACATAAAGTTTATACATGCTGTGTTTAACATTTGTATAGCTTCTTTATGTGTTAATATGACAAAAATCTAATCGTAAACTAATAATAATTTTATGGAGCTTATGGGAATATAAATGTCATACACATATTTTTAACAGTTACACTATGAAACAAATGGGTTTTGAATGACATACAGCACGGTGCTTATAAATAACTAAGCATTACTAGGTATATCTAAATAGAAGAATTTGCCTTTCATAAACTTTGAAAGAAAATACACCTTCAAAACACAGAAACTTTTCATAGTATATGTAATTCTATGAGCAATTTGGCCTTATTAAAATTTACATTACATATAGGTTTAGGTCATACTGTAAAATTAGTTTCCTTAAAAAAAACTTTTTAAGAACACTTTCTAGCATAGTAACTAATAATTCAAATAAGTACTGAAACATTATAGTTCCTAAAAAAAAGAAATTTTATTTTAATATTTAAGGTTAAAACATTTTCAGAAAAACAAATTGTCCTTTTTTGATTGTATAATAATACTCTTTTACATTGAATATAAATTATTTTGTAAAGTAATATGGTAAAAGTATATAATTATTACATCATTAACACTTTTTGCACATTTGCTGAAGTTTTTATTTCACCTATGCTTACAGCAGAAAAACCATTATCTCTTCCATTATCAGCTAACTTCCTATTAAACTCTGCCAAGAGGAGGCTCTAAAGGGCAACTAGAAGATGGAAGAAAAAATTTTCTCTTCTCCAGTTGCTTGTTGTTCCTTCCAGCAAAGAGCCTTACAACAGCCCTTAGGCAGAAGATGTCAATTGCTTTCATTTTTAGCCTTTGTTTTTATAGCACTCCCAGAATTAGGCCTGTCATATTCTTCCTCCAAACTCAACAATAAGAAAACGAACAACCTAATTAAAAAATGGACAAAAAATATATAAAAAGAAAACTCACCAAAGATGATATACAGATTGTAAATAACATATGAAAAAAATGTTCAGCATCATGTATTATTAGGGAGTTACACTAAAACATCAGTGAGATATCACTACAAACCTATTAGAATACGTAAAAACACTACAACACCAACAGTAAACCAAGATGTGGAGGAACAGGAACTTTCATTCATTGCTGGTGTAATTGCAAATAATACAGTCACTCTGGAATACTTTGATTCCTTAACAAAGTTAAACATAGGTTCACTATACAATCTGGAAGTTCTGCTCCTAATTATTTACACAAATAAGTTGAAACTTTGTGTCTCTATAAAAACTGGTATACAGATATTTGTAATAGCATTATTTATAATTGTCTCAATTTGAAAGCAAACAAGATATTTTTGATAGGTGAATGGATAAACAAACTCTTGTACATCTATACAATTGAATATTATTCAATGGTCATAAGAGAGAGTTATCAAACCACAAAAAGACATTAAAGAACTTTAAATGCACATGACTTAGTGAAAGAAACCAGTTTGAAAAGCAATTTATTGTATGTTTTTAACTATATCACATTCAGGAAATGTCAAAATTATAACATTTATTAGTTTGGGGGGAGAAACGAAGAGATGAATGAATATAGCACAAGGGTTTTTTAGGGCAGTGAAGTCATTCTATGTGATACTGTAATACTGGATATATGACATCAATGTCAAAACCCACAGAACTGTGTAATAGACAGTGAATTCTAATATAAACTATAAACTTGAGTTAATAATATTATATCAATATTGGTCCATCAATTATAACAAATATACCACATTTATGCAAAATACTAATTATTGAGGAAATGATGTGCAGGGGAAAAGCAGCTTTATGACAACTCTTTAATTTCTGCTCAATTTTTTCATCAACTTAAAACCTCTATGAAAAATGTCTATTGATTTTATTTTTAAAAAGATAATTATATACTTTCTACTACTAGACTATCACAGGCTGCTTGTACTATTTCCTGTGTGTTGATTTACTTAATGCTCTTCTTTTTTGTTTCAGTTACATTTAATGTAATATTAATGCAAATGCGTGTGTGTGTGTTTAATACACAGATAATGCTATTGTCCCATTTAAGTAAAAATTTCACTTTGAGCATTGATGACAGATTACAGAGAAAGTTTCATATATGTGTTTAATTCAAAGATAATACTGTTGTACCATCATCAGAAAAATTTCTCTTTTGTGTACTGGTGGGAGATTATATAGACTGTCCATATTTTGAAATCACCCATTCTCTTGTAAACAAGGTAAAATAATCTATGAGCAATCTGGGTAAAATGTTTGTTTATGACTAAAATGACTTTTTTATATTAAGAAAGTACCTGCATAATTTTTCTAATCCTGCCATAACAAATTACCATAAATTGGATGCTTTAAACAACAGAAATAAATCCTCTCACATTTCTAACAGCTAGAAAATATGAAATCAAGATGTCCTCAGGGTAATTATTCCTCTGTAGACTTTAGGGAAGAATCATTCCTTGCCTCTTCCTAGCTTCTGATTGCTGCCCATAATACTTGGCTTATAGAAGTATCAATTTGATTTTTGCCTCTATTTACATATGGCTTCCTTCTCTGTGTGCAGTGTTTAAATCTCTTTCTTCCTTTTCTTATAAAGATGTCAAATGCTAGATTTAGTTTTTTTTCTAATTCCCTACGACCTCATCTTAACTAATTTCATCCACAATGACTGCATTTTAAGTAGGTTCACATTCTGAGGTAGCAGGTGGATATAAAATTTTTAGGGGGTACATTATTCAACCCAATGCAGTACCCTTCTGGTGATGAAACTTGCTTATTTAGCAGTGTATTCTCACTGATATAAATTATATATCTTTTCAACTGATAGAATTATGTTTTTTAATGTCTGCCTTATAGTAATTTAAATCCAAGACTACACAGGATAGGCAATAATCTGTATACAGAGGTGAAGGCATAACTTTTAAGTGGCTTTTAATTTATCTTTTTTTTTTTTTTGCTAATACAGAAAGCTACTTGTGTTTATTATGAAAAAAATATATTAACAGGGTTATAATAATTGAACATCATAAAAGGCTGTTTTAGACTACAAGATTTGTTTTTCTTATAATGAATTCCAAACTTTTTAAACTACTAGATCTCCTCAACTCAGCTTACATGTGGGTATAGTCCAATTTAACTTTTTTTTTTTATAGTCTGTGCTAGGGGACCTATAAATGTTTTCATGTTTGTGTGTTAGTCTAATAAAACTATCATTTTAACTGCAGAAGAATATAGATGCAATGACATAAAATGAGCTCAGATTTCCAAAGAAGTTGATTTAACTTATTGGATTTTATGAGGAGAATAAACACAGAATCTATTTATAGAGTATGTGTCTATTGTATAAATAGGTAAAGGGTCTCACAGATCTTATACTTGTAAATTGGTTCAACCAATAGTTAATTATATTTTTGCTGACTTCTTTCAAAAATTTGGATTTGCAGTAGCCAGAAAATTTTTAAATAAGAAATATCTCTGAAGCTTTACATTATCTGAGGACAGATGTCTCTATATAAGTAGTTCTGTATCATATTAAATAGAATTTCTGATTAAAGCTAATTAAAATTACAAATAAAAATTCAAAATCATGGTATATTCACATTATCTATACCTTTAAAATTTATTTCTAAAGACCTTGGAAAAAATTAACAATTTTCTGATGATGATATTGACAAACCTTAACAATAAAAATTATATTGAGGATTTATATACCACTATAAAATTTCCTGTATCTTGGCTGCCAGTATTCACTCACTGATGTAACTTCCTATAAAAGCACATTAGTTTTGCTTCTCCAAGAAGCAGATACCCAGATGACATCAGATGTGCAAAAGATTTACTGAGGAAAATGATTATAAAGAATAAAAAAGAAGAAGCAGGAGAAATTTTAGACCAAAAAGCACATCTGCCTATGAAGAAGAGTGAGAAGGAAGTAGGATTCGATAGGAAGAGTCTCAGATAAGACTGCAGTTTTCAGAAAATTTTGGCCAGAGTAATGGTGAGACCATGAGTCAAAATCACTTATCAGAGGAGTCTTACTTTCCAGTAGCCTGCCTTACTCAGTAATTAGCTGGGAGAAGCCCTGAAAGAAAGCTTTGCAACAGATGTAAAGGAGGACCTAGAGGAATAGCAACTGCTGAGACTGTTGGTCAACTATGTGGTCTCCCAAAGGATCTGAGTGTTCACATCTCAAAATGTATTATAGAGTAGTACTTTGCCTTGCCCCCAAAGATAATCTCTCTGGTTTCTCCAAAATGATATTTTAACTTTCATTGGTGAAGAATTTCAAGAGTATTTGTTGCTTCTTTATTTCATTGGCTGATGTTTTTAGTTATAAAGTACCAAACTCCCAGAATTCAGGAAAAAATTAAAATAATTCAAGTACTTAAGATTTATCTTTATTATTTATTTGAACTTTTGTGTGAACACTTTTCTTCTTCTTATGCTGATTCTTATTTTTCCATCTTCCTATTTGCTTAACTCCAGAGTTCTCCTTTATTTTATTCTAGTAAGTATGTGTGTTAGTCCAATAAAACTATCGTTTTAACTGCAGAAGAAGATTAGTTGGGTACAGAAAGTAACTAGATGGTTAAGATCAGATGCCTTCTGTTTCTCTCGTGTTTAAGCATTATAGATTATTTTTACACAGGAAGTAGGGTGATCACCTTAAAATATGGTCACATAAGTGAATTAAATTCAACTTTTTCAGTTTAAATACTAAATATGCTTTCTCAGATAAGTAATCTTTGTTATAATGTCAATTATTTAGTTATACTGACATTTAAAGATTACTGCATTTAATAATATACATGCAATTTACTTTTCATTAGATTTTAATTTTAATAAGATTTTTTATGTCATACACAAAAGAAAAATTTAGGATTAATTTCTTATAAACTTAAAAATGTAATCACATAACTCTTCAATATTAAACACTTTTATTTAATTTGGAAATATGGCTGAAGTACAATTTGTTTATTGTTAGGATAATTTTCAACTATTTATCAGTAGGAGCTTTCTCACATTTAGTAAAAGAATATATTTAATAAATTCTCAACAAATTCTTTCCTGGGCTGGATATGCATATTTTTTATCCAGTAAAAATTAGAAATATTTATCTTAGAAAATATTTTACCTAAATATTGATTTCATACTCGTCTTAACTGAATAGTCATTATAATCTTGTTCCAAATTTGTCCACATTCAAATTAGTTCAATCAACATTTTTTCCATTATTATCTCTTCCTGATGCTCTACTGACTTGATTCAAGTTGCTAAATTCAAATCTTAGCTCTAAAGCTTAATAACTATGCAAATTGTAAACCTTTTTTTTTGTATGTATAATATCAACATAATTCTCTATGGCAGAGACTATTAACTCTAGCCCAGTATCTATTTTCCCCTTGATTAAGAATAAGATCACATTTTATTTTAACATAATGAAATTCCAATTTTCTTTGTGGACCATAGCCTCAATATCAGGCTGAACCTATTTTTTTTCTCCCAAAATGGTAGTGAGTTAAAAGTAAAATGTAATTTTTTTATATTTTATTTATCTTCATTTTGCATATCTGTCTTAATTATTTCTGTCAGAATTAATATAGATTAAAACCATAGACTTTGAACCAGACTCCTAATATCAAGTTCTGTTTCTAACATAAAATAACTATGTAAACTTGAGCAATATATTTTACCTATTTGTGTCTCAATTTTTTTGTTGAAAAATGAGGATGAAAATTATACTTACCTCATTTGATTGGTGTAAACACTTAAAACTTTGCTTTGCAGATATTAATTGACTTCTTGTTCTTCTTCTTCTTCCTCCTTCTCTTCCTCTTCTTTTTCTTCTTCCTCTTCCTCTTCTACTGTTATTATTCATCAATACTTTTCAAAATATATTGGTATAAAATATGCCAAAAATTAAAATATGATGAATACACAGATGAAATAAATTTTGATAATGTCAATCAACTATTTTGGCTATTTCTAGTTGTTTATTTCATTATTCAAGGAACACTTATTCAGAACTTAATATGTAATACATTTATTAACAGAGAATTAAAATAGAAAAATAATTACCTGTACAACTATTTATTTTAAGTTTTACAAAGAAAATAAGATAATTTTTTATATTGATGTTCTAAACTTTTGCAAAAATTTACATATGTAACAAAACATTAAAAAATTAAGATTACGTTTTAAAATAAATTTTTATTTAACTACACTAAAATTCATGTTAAAAAGTACTTAAATTCCCTTCAGGTTGTTTTAACTATCAAATATTTAAGTCAGGAATAATATAATTGGTTATATATTAAAATTGAAAAGCAAAATAGAAAACTTGAGAAACTATGTAAAATGACAATATTCTGCATTTAAAAAAAATGTAAGACTTTTTGTTTAGTCTAATCATAGCTTATTTGGTTTTCTTGTTTGCTTGATAATTTCTAAAAAACACAAGTTCTGTTTGAGAGGTGACTTCTTTACTCTTCCCTTAAGGTCATACTGCTTATCACACATTTATCCAGAATTATTCTGGCAAGCAGTCATAAGACGTTTACATTGTTTAATGTATCTTTTTTTTTTGTATTAGACCTTCCAAAGATAGATATACCTGTTTTTATTTTTATAAGAGTATTTATAAAATATAGATATGATACATTTGCTAATAATAGTTAAAATAATATACATTATTAAAATTATTCCTAAATTTTCTAAGCTTTTATTATAAAATAGTTTTTACTTTTAATTTTATAGGGGGAAACCAATTGTGATTATATTTACATTAAAGCATAAATCATAATTTTGAAGCATATATTTTTTATTATAATGCATATGATCACAAATGGAATAACTAAGATGAAAAGAAAAATGTTTGCCAATATGTGAATATTTTCCTACTATGCTTTAAACATGGTCCAAAAATGTCTTATTGACAATCTATGGCAGCATTCATGTAAGAGAAGAAAAGTAATATTAAACTGATGTTTAAAGATATAAAAAAAAAAGCAAGCACAGCTGGATGCTCTACATGTTCATGTGTAAGTTCATCTGCTTTTTCTCTTTCTGTTACTCTCTCTCTTTATTAAAGTTTCAAAACATGTTCTTTCTTTTGTGTCCTATAAGTAATAGAGAAAAAAACAGATGGCACTAGGAATGACTCAACTACTTAATGCAATCTTCAAAAGAAAAGGAAAATAAATCCATTCAATATTTACACGACAAAAAGGAGTACTTTCTGAATTAAAATGGAGTCAGCTTCTTCCAACTTTTATTTAAACTATTCCCAAAACAGAAAATACATGAAAACTTATGAAAAGTACTAAATCTAAGACCAATAGAAATAAATAAAGGCCAGAAACTGAGATAAATATCAACTAAATATAAATTACACTTATAAAAACATCAGTGCCATAACTTTTTATTACCATAACTTTTTGTCACCTCAAGACCTGTATGAATGAAAGAATATGGGGCTATGTTTCCCCACCCCTACCATCTGTCTCTGATTCGGTGAAATAGAGATTGTGTCAAAGAGAAAACTTGTAAGTTGTATTTCTCCTTTTTCTTGTTGCTACCTTTATAAAGTAAACATCAAAGTGACTGTTTTTTTCTCTTGACTTCTCAATACAACTTTTACAAATTTTCAGAGAATTCTATTCCTATAAACTAATGAGGCAAGAAATACTAAGTATTTGATGATACCATACTGCATCCTAGGAAATATACAATTTAATGATAAATTATATAGAAAGTTAAGAGGCAGAAAATGTCTGGATTGCAAGATATGCTCAGGATTGTACAAATTCAACTGGTCTTTTTTTCACTGCCTGAAACTCTATCTAGTAGAAAAAGGAGATAATTATATTTGGTGCAACAGATACCTTCAAAATTGCACTGTATTTTAAACTGCTTTCCATAAATATTTCTGAGAAGAACCTCAGTCTTACCTAAGTGCACAATGAATGAAACCAAAAACAAACAAACAAAAATAAATAAGTCCCATGACCTCTTCCATTTGACAGACATGTAATATATTTTTCTCCTGAATAAAAAAGAAATAGGTTAATGGAAGTAAACATATTTATTTACAATAGAGCATGATATAAATTAGGCAACAAAACTTCTAAAAGACACAGGAAGACTTTACGAGGTTCAAGGTCCACAGGGCCTGGGAACATATCTACATAGACACACTGGGTAAATATTTCTGCATTAATTATGTAAGAATAAGCAATGATTGTTGGAATGGAAAGTAAACAATAACTGTAGAATATAAGTTGTAACAGATGTGAAAAAGAAGACAAAGAGTGAAATTGCAGATCAATTGATTCATTCCAGGATGACTGGGAGAACAATGCTACCAAATATACAAGTGTGGCTATCAATGAGAAGACGTAAATTGGAAAAAAATGAAATTTATAATAAAACTATTTAGTAGTAGACCCTATTTCTATGGCAAATAGTAGATATAATTTTAGTGTTATCTAGCTTAAAGAGAGCATTATTACATCAATAATTATTTGTTGGGTAGTTTTTCTTAGTGAACTTTGACAATATTATGTTATAGGAACAAGAAAAATAGGTTAGGTAATAGTATAAGATATGAGAAGGTAACCTTTTGAAGAAAGAAGTAAACTTTCATAATAAGAGGAAAGATGGACTTCAACAAGAAAAAATTTAAGAATGGAGAACTTAGTATAACAATGGGAGTAGATCTTTGAGCCTGATTTACCATGGATTTATCTTAATTATCACATATTCAATTGCAAAACTGAAAACAAATCATTATTCAAATAAAAATATATAATGTAAAATAACATAATGAAAAATTACTAGATAAAAGTGTAAAATTTTGCAAGTTCTTTGATTATGACTATGACTACACATTTTAATCATATATATTTTTATTTATAATTTGGTTATTGTTCAATCCTTTCAGGTTTATTATTTATAAGCAAATATCTTTATAATAGTCCCTACATGATGTAACTCAGTAGAATAGCATCTTTTAAATCATGCTCTTATCGTTTTAAATTTGAACAACTTAATCTTTTTTTTACTCAGGGAAAATAACTGTTTAAAACTGGTTCATTCTTAATGAAAAAATAATCTTGTTTTCATGAGATCTAAGTTAATCAATGTTCATCAGAGACAAAGCAATAAATGAATAAATTGAAAACTTGTCTAATACCATTTTCATGAACTAATTCTATCCCAAATAGATAGTAGTATGAAGCTAAGTTTGCAAGGCTGACTTTATTACTTGTTGTCCATTAATAAATATAGTAAAGTAGTATCCTCAAATTGTCCATTGCTTCAGAAAAGCATGGGTTGTAATGGTAACTTTGAAACTTATTTCTTCTATTATTCTCAGTTTTGGAATATTAATACCTCTCAGTACTGTTTGAGGACAAAATAAGATAATAGAATACAGCTGATTGCTGTTATATATTCAGTGATTTGAAGAGTTCTGTCACTTATATACACAAAATAAATAAAACCATGAAAAAATTTTTTTCTTAGCACATAGGGAATTCTTACTAATTATAAAAAACTAATTTTCCTTTGATTGAAAAATAAATTACCTATACAATTTTCTTTAATGCATACTAAGTCCTTAAATATGTTTGAAACACTTCCTAACAAACACATTTTCTTTTGTTTAGAATGTGTGGGCATTTCTGCTAAAAAGCATGGTATATTAAATCATATTGTATAATATTATTATCTAAGTCTAATATTTCACTACTAAGAATTAAGATATTGTGATTTACATATTTAGACTGTTTATGCATACTATTTTCTCAAAACTCATATATCTAACAATTAAATTATTAGTATAAATCTTAATTGTTTTAACTTTTTGCAATTTATACTCTTTCCAAATGAGCAGTTGTTTTTTATTTTCTTTTTGTAACCATTTCTCTTAGTTATACAAAGATAACGATAGGAGAAATACTTTAAAAATTATATATTTTTCAGAATTAATTTCGTGGTACATATACAAGAATTTTTCATAATTTTGAGAATATATTTTTCATTATTTTTTTAAAATTGTAAACATTATATTAGAAATTAATGATATATAGTGGTGATAATATTAAATAAGCAAGGCATTCCTGGATTTCAATATGTTATCTATTCTGCAACAGATTCTTTATTGTTAAAATGTACAACTTATAACT
This sequence comes from Macroglossus sobrinus, assembly GCA_004027375.1. Classification (NCBI taxonomy): domain Eukaryota; kingdom Metazoa; phylum Chordata; class Mammalia; order Chiroptera; family Pteropodidae; genus Macroglossus; species Macroglossus sobrinus. The sequence goes on from PVKZ01001999.1 coordinate 147,331, forward strand.
CTATTTTAAAAAATATCTTTAGAAGTATTTACTGAAATTCAGTTTATTTTATTCTGTATTTTAAGGGCCTAGAACAGTACATTGAATATAGCAAGTACTCAGTCAGTATTTATTAAACAAATCATTGTTCTAATTATTAACTAACTGCTTGGCAGTACTTAGATCCACATGGTAATCAATGTTACCATTTCAGAAGTTTTGATCACTAAGAAATCTAATAAAAATTTGGGTTCATTATTCAGTGAAAATATAGATGTTGACCAGGTAGTTTTATAAATATTATCTGTTGTTTAAATATCTGTTTTTAAATTTTAGTTTTACCTTTTATGTGAATTTATGGAGGTGTATAAGTCAAATTAAAACTGGGAAAGAGAACTCACACAATAATTCTTATAGGAAAATCTTATTCTAAAGAATTAAAAACTGAAATACAGGATTGAAATAATGGAAGTTTGACTAGTGAGAAGTAAAAAAGAACACTCAAGAACAACTAGATATAGCAGATATAAAAAGTAACCATTATTCCTGGGAAAAGCCTAAGAAGGCATCCTTCTAGGCCAAGACTGTATTGAAAAACCCCACCACTACTCTGTCAGTATGGCTCACTGAACATAGGAAGTTTAGAGATAGTTAAGATAGCTGTGTTGGATTTTGGTGATGAGGGAAAGGGATTTCAAGGTTGTCGTATTTTTTTTCTTGTCTTGGACAATTAGTTTAATTGAGGTAAGAAACACAGAAGGAGAAGATTGGGAAAACCTGGTGATTTTACACCTGTTAATTTTGAGGTGATAATCCTACTTTTAATCGGAAGTAACACTTCAATTACAGTGGAAAGGTTTTCTTTCTTCCTATCTATTGTAAAGTTCTCTTTTTCTGCCTTTGCTCACATTATATCTTCCATAATTAAGAATTTTGATTCTAAAATTATTTCTGCTCTTTTCCATATCACCAAATTTTTCATCATTAAAAACTTACTTCACCAGCCAAAAAAATACATACTAGAATCATTGAAAAACTCTTTTGATCCCATATGTTTATTTGACCTACACTGTCATGTTTTTCCATTTCTAGGAGAATGTCTTGAAGCCGTTTTTCATGCTTACGTTTTTCACCACTTCATTCTCTTCTCAACCTATTCCAATTCTACTTTATTTTTTACTCACAACTGAAATGCTATAATAGATGTTCCCTTGCTTCTACATTTAGCTCTTTTATTTTTTTAACATCCTCTACTAAGGCGGACTCATTCGATATTAATGTTTTAAAAGTCACCTACATGCTTGTGACTCTCAAATTTATGTCTTCAATATTTTTTTACAATTAGTGCAATATTTTAAAGTGCAAATATGATTGTGATAAATACAATTTTTCCATATTTTGTTCTCTCTGTATGAATTATTGTGTGAATTACTTTTTCTAATTTTAATGCTTTATTTAGATCTGTACTGAAATCTTTTTTTTTGATTACAAATTCTAAATTAATATTCTTTGTCATTCTCTATTATTATGCTGTTTTACTTTGTTGCATGAGTCTTATCACTACCTGATCTTTTATTACACAATTTTGTTAGTCATTTGTCTATTTTTCCTTTATTATTCTTCTCTATTACCTTTCTTTGTTGTTAATGTCTTATAACATCAAAATGTAGGTCCAAGATAATTATGGAATCTGTTTTGTTCACTATTGTTTCTTCAGCACTAAAAGTTATGAACTAGCACAGAGTAGGTGCTCAATAAGTTTTAACAATAAATGAATAAACTTATCAATTGTATAAAATGTTCATTGTCTTTCTATTATTTCTAAAATAAAGAATAAATTAAATGCATGATCTAATATGTCAAACTCTTTAATTTATCTCCATATATTCTCTTGCTTCATTGACTACTTTTCAACTACCCTGGTCTTATTTGTGATGCTAAACACACCAAACAAGTTCATACATTAGACTCTTTGCCTAGATTACTATTCTGTCGATTCATTAATGTCTGTCTTTTTCTAACTATTTGCTGAGAAATTTTCTCTGTTGTTCACAACAACACATCCTAGGCCATCCTTGGTACATTACAGAAATTTATTTATATTATTTAAATAAATGATATAACCCTATAAATTGATTACACCATTTAAGAAGCAGATGAGCAGTAAAAAATGAACTTGAGAAAAGATTCCTGAGAACAACAAATATGACTGTCCTGAAAACCAAAAAGCAAAGTTTTGTTAAGAAATTAGTTAATTTTATTTAAAATATATCCAGTCTACTGACAACTTCAACCTCTATATGTTCAATTTGATTTTCTCTCCTGTTTTTCTTCTATCTAGTAAACAATTTACACTGGGCATCTAACAATACACAGAACTTAGCATATCTAAAATCTATCTCATCAACTTCCTCTTCAAGTCTGCTATTTTATAGTGCCAATACGTGCAGGTTAGATTCGCCAGGAATAAAACTTAAGGCAGAGATTTTTTGATAGTAATCAATACACAATTTCTATACACAGACTGTGTGCAGAAGCTATTATGAAAGATCAACGTATATGGGGCTGTGAAGGAAGCAGGATTAGGTAAAGAAAACAATACTGTTGCCAGGAGTTGAGATCTTTATACCCCAACAATGTCTAGTAATTGGTGCAGACTGTCCCTAAGAAGGAATAACCCAAAGTCGGGCAAAGTGATTCTTTTAAGTTTAGGGCATTCAGCTGTCAGGTTCAGCTGATATACCGTAAGCAGCTAGGGGAATGAATGCTTCTGTCCTATAAAGGAGAGAATATATGGAAGCATAGCACCTACCTAAATTAGATTATTGTCAAACTCCAGTACAAGTAGCAGTCTGAAACAGAATTTATTTCATTTAAAAATCTTTGTGCTTTTATTGGAAAATATTTTAATAAGTATTTAGGATAAAAAGATTGACCTTTAGAGTATCAGTATTAACTAAGGGCCTCAGAAACTAAAGAGAGAATCCAAGTGTGCTATATAGAAAATTAGAGAAACTTATTTTTGGTCTTAAGAAGGAAGAACCAAGAATTATAAGGGAAGAGCATTGCTGAGTAATTCAATCCTAAGATGATATGGAATTGGGGACCATATAAAATGAAGCAGCATATTAAAATTTCCTATGAGAGAAAAATAATTGTAATTGTTGCTCTTTAAACTTCTATTTATGTTATGTTGTTTTGACATAATTATCTCCTCTGTTCTACTTCCATTCCAATCCCCAATAAACATTTAAATCCTTCCTAGAAATTGTGTGTGTGTGTGTGTGTGTGTGTGTGTGTGTGTGTGAATTTTGTGTTTGTTAGAACGTAATGGAAGCAGAGATAACAGCTATATAATACTGAGATGATCATTAAATGGAGGAAATTTCTTGTTAGTAGGAGTTCTGGACTAGAATTGCTGAAGAAAACTACAGCCTGCTGGAACTGTATGAATGTGGAACATAGGGCCTTGAAAATCCAAAATGCCCATATATTGAGTTACTCCTCAAGACATGCTGCTTTGGCGCATATCTCCTTTGTGAGATTGTAAACTGATGAAATTAGATAGCCTGTCTTATTTAGATTTTGTGATGGTTTCATTGATTAGAGCAGGTCCTCTGGAGTATAGATAGAAGACAACATTTTTTTTTTTTTATCTCTGCCTCTCACTGTTCCTTATATCTAGTTGTTGGAGTTATATCTTCCCATCCCTGTAGTTGAAATCTAAGGCAGGGTTTAGATTTAGTTATCCACTGCTTTGTAATAAGTTGCCCCTAAACTTAAAATAATGACATTTATTGTTTCACCTTTCTCTAAATCAGGAATCCAGACATGGCTTAGCTGAGACTTCAAGGTTTTTCAAAAAGCTGTAATCGTAATGTTGGTCAAGACTGGTCTCATCTGCAGACTTGACAACAGGTGTATACATTTCCATGCTCATTCTATTTATTCTTGGCAGAATTAATTTCCCTACAGTCTGTTGAATGGAAGGCCTTCATTTCTTACAAGCTGTTGACAATAACCTATCCTCACTTTCTTGTTCATGGGCCTTTTCATACAGCAGTTCTTAACACAGTGGCTGGTTTCTCAGGGTTGAGGCACAAAGAAAGAGAACAGAAGTAAGGGAAAAATTATAACTCACCTTATTATTATGATAATATAGCATCAACCTCATGGACTTGAAAGTATTTTAATTGGGTTTTCTCTTTTGGAAAATTGAATGAATGTTGCCCTTGACTTGGGAGATGGCAGTTAGTTATCTATACATATCTTGATCAGAGCATGTACATTCTACATCTTTTAGTTGTTCTCTCTTTGTTCAACTATTAAGTTTGTAGTGCTATCTCGAATGCCTTTCTGCTGAGGTCTTTATATACCTTAAGGCAGTTTTCTTGGATAGTGTCCAAGACAAAACCATGTTCTTTTTTGGTGTAGCCCACATCTGGTCCTTGGTAAAAACAGATGCTTTATCCCAACAAGCTCTGTGAGGCTGGGCCACACTAAGCAACTACTTTTCTATCACTTGCTTGTCAAAGCTGCTAGACGTATCATCGCTCTCCTTCTAGATATCTCTATAGGGGTCAAATGTCATTTCTCTCTTCACAGGGCATTAGTCAAGCTTACTGAGTTTTCTTAAAGTTTTACTTCCCCTCCTGTATGGTGGGAGAAGTGGAACTTAGACCACCTCTAGCTTTGTTAGTAAATCTTATTCTAGCTTCCAATTTCAGATACTTTTAGACTTAATGACGTGAGTGAATATAGAGAAGCATTAAAACCATTTTTATTCACCTTTTAAAAATACTTTCTAGCCTTGTTTCTTACTTTGAAATATAAAATTTGCTTTTTAATTCCATAAAAAGTGTCATATACATATATTTGGTCATTAAATATTTTTAAATAAATGAATATTATTATGCTGATTAATTCTCTAATCTTTTTAAGAATAGTTCAATTGAATAGGTAATTTCTTGGGATAATTTACACACTATATTCTTTATACACTATACATCAAGTGTCCAAAACACTCATGAAGCACTTTTGTAGGTCACTCTCCTCAGAAGCAGACTAATGATTTGAGAATAAGTTCACAAATGATATATTGAGGAAGTGCTGGAAGGAGAAAACAATAAGACAATGTAAGAAACAGAACAAAAAGTAACAGAAAGGTGAGCAAAGATGAGACCTTAAGCTAAGTCATGAATAGTATAGCGTGGGTCTAATCTCAAAGGAGAACTTCAGTGTAAGTTTTACCTTGGAGTTGAATTGAGAGGTGAAGAAGCTTGGTTTTCCTTACAACTGTCACATGACTGTTAGTCATTGCTTAAGGGCAGCTCCAAAAAGGAAAAAAAAAAATCTCAGGCACTGTCTGGCTTTCAGACATGTCAGAAAGTGGGCTTTAGTAGTCTGAGGATTCTTTTTCTTAAACATATCCAAAATAGTAAAAGGTTACCCCAAATTATCTAGGTCGAGTACCAAATTTTCAATACAGATATCTTTTCATAGTATATGAGTATTATAACAGCTTTTCAGTTAAATCCTGTTATCAAATTTTTATGTTTAAAACTAATGTCATAACAGCTGTCACAAATAGTTCCAGGAAGGGACAACCAAAGAGTCTTAATCAGATTACTTATGACAAAAGTCTTTTTTTATAAATACAGTTGTTCCTTGAACAACATGAAATTAAACTGCCTATGTTCACTTATTTGGGGATTTTGTTCAATATATACATGTACTGTTTTTAATCTGCTATTGGGAGTCTGTAAACGTGGAAAGCCAATTATGTATTGATTTACCACATTTTATTTATTTATTTGTTTGTCTATTTATTTATTTATTATAGTGACAGTGGTAATAGAATCTAGTAAGTTTTAAGTGTATAGTTCAACAGTAATATATATCTTGCTTTGTGTGTTCACTGCCCATAGTTAGATTTCTTTCTGTCACCACGTATTTGATTCTTTTTATCCCATCTACCTCCCCACACTCCTCTCGCCTCTGGTAACCACTAGTCTATTGTCCATGTACATGAGTTTCTGTCTGTCCATTTGTTGCTTGAGGTTTATATCCCACATATAAATTATATAATGTTGTTTTATAAAATCAATTCTAAAACAAGCTAGATTATTGATTGATACTAATCACATTGAATTACCTTATAAACCACATTCTATCAACAGTAAAGATAAAATCTCATGATAAAAACATGCATGACAACAATTTATTGCCACTAATAGAAAGTAACTCAAAATACATCCTCTATTACTTGTGAGTGCATCATATATTTGTAAGAGATGCAGAAAAAATGCTATCCAATTCTTTTATACCATAGGCTCTTCTTATAATCAATCCCTTGTTTTTTAATACATCACCTGTTCTAACAAATATTACCAATAAACCCCTTTCAAAATTCAATAGGATTTCAATTCTAATCTTCCTTGATTGTTCTTTTGCTCTTAACTTAAAGATCTACTCCTTAAAGCTCTATAATCCCTCTGTTATACATTCTTTTCTATTTCTCATTTGTCTTGTTTTATTTTTTCACATAATTCTAATAATGTGAGATGATTTGACAACATACATTGTGTTTGGTATCAAACTAAGCCCTATATAAGAACTATTAAATTATTTTTGAAGCACCACGATCTTCTCAAAATCTTGGGCTAAGACTTTGGAATTGTCAGCCTTTGTTTCATCACTCTTTTTTTTTATTGTTATTGTTTGTTATTTATTATCATTTTGCAATACAACACCATATAAGTTATACATTCTCTTTATATTCCCCTTTTATTTTTCATAATTGTTTCAATAATAAAAAAAAAGAGTCGTTTTCAGTCCTAGATTATTACTGAAGCAAATGGCTTATTTAAAAAAATATATTGTTTGGGCATTTAGAGACAATGGTAGGAGTGAGGCTTTGGTATTCTAATCCTCATTTAACCACGTATTTGCTAAACAGATTTGTTTAAGTTATTTCTATATAATGAGCATTAGTTTTCTAATTTATTATTAGAAAGGAGAGAAAGCTTATGTAAATATGTTAATATGTGTAAATGATTATGAATACTTGACAAATATTGGCTATTCTTATTAAAACTATCAATAGGTCTTATTAGATCAGTGGGTCTGAATAAAAACTATTGGAGTTGGAGTAGTATGTTTGTAAAACTTAGCTGATTTTTGTAATTCTACCACCTACTGTGAAACAATGGATTACATGTTTTGTCAGCTCTTTTTTAGCTACCAACTGCTTTGATCTATAATTCCATTAAAAGGAGAGATAAAACTATTTCTTCTCAACTTCTCTCTCAGGGTGGAGAAACATCCAGTAATAAAACAATCTTGCCTATTTCTGCTCACTCATTCTTCCCCAAAGTAGGAGGAATGTATTATCTGAATGGCAAATGGTGGACAGATCTGGAGATCTGCCTACTTATTAAGAGCACATTAGCTGTTTTGCTTTTATGGATATTCTCTTTCTTGTGAAGAATGGATAGTGATTTTCTAGTACTGCCTGTGTTTAGTGATATAGATAAGCCTGCTTAATTCAATGATACAATCATAGTGGTTGTGAACCTAAAGTGCATAATCCACAAGTACTAAAATTTGATATTTTGACCTCCATACCTTTTATCTATCTCTCAGTTGCTTCAGAATACAGAATAAACTGAGAGCCTCAGTCTTCAAAATTTATCATTAAATGTATCTGATAGATACTTTAACAGCTGATTAAAAGAAAATAGACACATATACATATATGTGCACACACATAAGTGCATACACACATCTATTTATCAATCAGCCTATTGATTTATCTATTTAAAAAGTAGAATTAAAATGTAAAATAAGAAGCACTCTTTATTTGAAGTATCAAGAAGAGACAAAACAAGAGTTGGGAGCAAAGAGTAGTACAGGATAATGCACTAGAGAGAAGGAGAAATAGCCAAAATGGATAGTGCCACTGAGGAGAAACAATGAGATTCTCATCCCAGATGCTACACTGACTCATTTCAAACAGCAGCAGTTAAACTTCATCTCCTACTGAATCATTCAAGTAAAACCCAAGAGTATCACATCCCTCAACATAACAAGACTGTAGTAAATCAATGTAGAATTCAGTTACTATAATCAGAAATAAACAGTATAAGGACAAGCATGGATCCAAGAAGAACCAAATGTTTAAAGGCAGTAATATAATAAGAGAGAAAATCAAACACATCTCAAATACACTGAGATAGAGACAAGAGAGTACCTAGGAAATTGTAGAGCATTACATATATTTGTTTTTTAATAAGAAAGAAAAAGATATTAGAAAAGAGTAATTGCTATAGAGCCAGAATTAGTGAAATAAACAATTGATTAATTTATTAATTAAAATTTTCTATTTTTACAAATATTATTGAATCCTTAAATCTATGATAATTGTGATTAGAAAAGAGGAGAAAACATACACAAGCAAGATTGGAAACAAAACATGTAACAAGATTAAAGAAAGAAAGATAAAAATGTAAATACTGTGTTCAATTTTATGGAATCAACTTAACAACATAGATAAAATGGTCAATTTTCTGGAAAAATATACACTTTTAAAACTGGTTCAGAAACAAGGATAGTTCCTCAAGAGATCAATAACTGCAGTAGATATAAACAGATAATAAATTTTCTACCTATAAAATGATATAATACCAAAGCAGTTTTAGAGAATTTTTAGCAAGCATTCAAAGAAGAAATTATTCTCATCTTTTATAAACTATTGTAGAAAACATTTTTAAAAGGTGGAGACCTACCCAACACAGTTTATAAGGTTTAGAGTCTTGAGATAAATTTTCCTAAAACAAAAAGAGTATTAATAAACAAACTGACCGACCAACCAACAAATAAATAAAACTATTGACCAATCTTACTTGTGAGTATGGATGCTCAAAATGGAGAAATTAATTGCAAAAATAATTATATTTGATCAAAAGGAACTAATATAAAAATACATAATTTTCATGTAAAATTTATTTTAGGATTACAGAGTTAATGTAAAGATAATAAATACTGAAATAAAATTACCACCATGCCAACTAGCTTTACTGGCAAAATTTAGGTTGATAATCAAACTCTTAAAACACAGTGGAGTTCAGCTAGCACCAAGCTGATATAGCTTTCTCATCACTCCAGCATATCATACTTTGATTATCTTTTTTCTTTGTATATACTATGATGAGAAAAAGGTTGAGAGGACTTTTCTATGCCCTTGAAGTCTGATCAAAATTAAATTCATGCTCTTGAACTAGGGTAATTATTACCTTAGTGAGTTATTAGTACCTGTGAGCAATTATTAAATCCCTCAATGTACTGGACTAGCTGAAAACTTGAGAACAATCTTACTAAACTTTGTGTGTGCATACGCGCGCGCGCGCGTGTGTGTGTGCGTGTGTGTGTGTGTGTGTGTGTGTGTGTGTGTGTATTGGGGACATACAAGAAATAAAATAAGGAGATGTACTCTGCAAAATAAAGATATTGTAAACTTATACTTACTTATGTCTAAAAAAAAAAAAGAAAAAAAAAGAAAAGAAAGAAACAACACAACTTGCATAGAAAGAATAGAGCCAAAGAGCAAAGGTATCTTGATTCTCAGTGTAGTTTCTCATGTCCCACTCATGTCATATGTGGGATATAAGTGGTCATGAGCAACAAAGTGAGTGAATATATATAGTTCAAGGAATCCATTATTTTCTGTTTCTTCACCTCTTACATTTAATTAATCACATATATATGACCATAAATCACATAACATTCTGAAGAATATGTGACTAAAACTCATTTTCTAACATAGCTATACAATTTCAAAACTTGTTACACATCACACAGCAATCTTGAAAATGAGATATACGTGATTAGTCTAGGGTTTTCTTCACTCAGGTAATCATTTATCTTGGATCTGACATAGTCTTCTAAAAATTACTTGAGTTAATTAATTATTATTTTTTTTTTTGCAAAAAGAATTTAATGGCATCATCATAGGTCTCTGGGTATACTGTTTTGATTCTTGCCCTGTATCTTTTCTTAAAAATAAGTGTACCTAGAAGTGAGATTGCTGGATTACATGGTAGTTGTATTTTAAGTTTTTGATGAAACTTCATACTGTTTTCCCTATCATCGGCAGCATATTGCATTTCCAGTAACAGTGTACAAGGGGTCTAATTTTTCCCCATTCTCACCAACATTAGTTATCTTTTTTTTAAAAAAATAACCACCCTAACTGATATCTTACTGTGCTTTTGATTTTCATTTCCATGATGATTACTGACGTTAAGTACATTTTCATATATCTGTTGGCCGTTTGTAAGTCTTTTTCAGATAAAAAGCTGTTCAAGTTCTTTGTCTATTCGTGTAAATTGTTATTAATTTATTTATGTTGTGCTATTGAGTTGTATGAGCTTTTTATATATTTTAGATATTAATCTCCTTATTAGATCGAGGGCTTGCAAATACCATCTCCCATTATGTACACTGCATTTTCATCCTGTTGATTGCTTACTTTGCCATGCAGAAGTCTTTACTATGATGAAGTTCTGCTTTCCTATTTTTGGTTTGGTTGCTTGTGCTTTTGGTATATACCCAAAAAATCCAAAATATAAATCATGAAGAGATATGTGCATTCTTGTGTTTATTACAGCATTATTCACATTGGCTAAGATATGACAACAATCCAAATGTCTATCAATATATAAATAAAGAAAAGGTGGTATATACATACAATTAAATATTATTCAGTCTTAAAAGAAGAAAATAATTTTGTAATTTGTGACAAAATGGATGAATTTGAAGGTCATTATGCTAAGCAAAAATATGCCTGGCAAAAGGCAAGTACTGCATAATTAGACTCACATAGAGTATATAAAATAATCATACTTATAGAAGTAGACAATTGAATGTTGATTTCAGAAAGTCAAGGGCAGGAGAAATGAGAAGTTGCTAGATTATTCTAAAATTTTAATTATGCAACATTAATTAGTCCTAGAGGTATGCTGTACAGCATAGTGCCTACAGTCAACTATATCATACTATTTACTTAAACATTTAAGAGGGTAGAAAACATGTTAAATAGTATTACCATAAAAATAAAAGTAAAGCAAAAGGACATAGAAAATTAATTTTTGAAAGTGATAGAGAAGTATATTACCTTGACTGTCATTTGTCATTGTGATTTAATGTGTGTGTGCAAATGGCCAAACTTATCAAATAGTATAAATTAAATATGTGCAGTTTTAAGGCTCTTTTTAGAGTAGTTCTAGGCTCAAAGCAAAATTGATAGGAAAGTACAGAGATTTTTCATGTATCTCCTATCCCCCAAACATACATTGCTTCCTCTATTATCAGTATTTCCCAACAAAGTAGTACTTTTATTATAATTGGTGAACTTATATTGACACATCATAATCACCCAAGGTACACAGTTAACATTGGGGCTCACTCTCAGAGTTGTACATTTATGAGTTTGGAAAAGTGTGTAACAGCATGTATCCATTATTATAGTATGACAAAGAACATTTTCAATGCCCTAAATAACCTTTGTGCTCTGCCTATTCATCTCTCTCCACTATCTAATTCCTAGAGAACCCACATTTTTACTGTCTTTAATTTTTCATTTCAAAATATCATATAGTTAGAATTATACAGAATAAAACCTTTTCAGCATAAAAGAATGGCTTATTTAATTTAGAAATATACATTTAATTCCCCTCATGTCTTTTCATGGCTTCATCGGTTATTTATTTATTTATTTATTTTTTAGCACTGAATAATATTTCATTCTCTTGATTTACCACAGTTTATTTATCCATTCACCTTCTAAAGTCAAGCTTAGTTTCTCTCAAGTTTTGGCAACTATGACTAAAGCTCATGAAAACATTATATGCTGATTTTCGTATAGACATAAGTTGTCAAATTCTTTTTAGGGTAGTGTCAGTCCTCTGATTTTTCTAATTCTCCTTCAATATTATATAACTATTTTGAGTCTTTTACCTCTACATACACTTCAGAATCTACAAAATAAATAGCTTAGATTTAGAGTAGAACTGAATCTATAGAATTGAATTTATAGGTCAATTGGGAAGAACTGACATCTTGACAATATCAAGTCTTTAGATTTATTTAGTTCAGAGTTTTGTATTTTTCTCATTTATATTTTGTACATATTTTATTAGATTTATAACTAAGTATATTATTTTTGAAGGTGTTGATATAAGTGATATTGTATATTTATTTCAAATTCTTCTTATTCATTGCTGACATATAGGAAGGTGATTGACTTTTGTATATAAACCTTGTATCCTACAGTCTTGCTATAAAAATTTTTGTTAGTTCTTTCGTATTTTCTACATAGACAACATGTTATTTGTGAACAAAGTTTTTCTTCTTTCTAATCTCTATACCATTTATCTCCTTTGCTATTGCATTCTCTAAGACTTTCAGTACTATGTTGAAAAGAAATTGTGAGATGTCTTTGCCTTGTTCCTGATTTTGTAAAAAAATTTCAAATTTTTCAACATTAAGTATGACATTGTGTAGAGTTTTTTCTGTTTGTTTTGTTTTGTTTTGCTGATATTCTTTGTCAAGCGGAAGAAGTTTCCCACTGTTCTTAGTTTACTCAGAGTTTTTATCATGAGTAGGTGTTAGAATTTGTCAAATCCTTTCTCTGTCCATTGATAAAATTATGTAATTTTTTATTTTTGATCTGTTGATGTGTGGATTACATGAACTGATTTTCAAATGTTAAACTAGCTTTTCATACCTGGAATAAATCCCAATTATCTATGGTGTATAATTCTTTTTACACATTGTTTGATTTAATTTGCTAATCTTTTGTTGAATATTCTTGCATTTTTTTTTAATGAAAGATATTGGTTGATAGTATTTTTTCCTTGTGATGTCTTTTCCTGGCTTAGTTTCAGGGTAATGCTGACTAAATGCTGTTTGCAAGTATTCTCTCTACATCTACCCTCAGAAAGAGTTTGTGGACAATTGGAATAATTCTTTCTTAAATGTTTGGTAGAATTCACCAATGACCCTATCTCAGCCTTGTGCTTTCTATTTTAGCAAGCTAATAATTATTAACAATTTCTTTAGTAGATACAGGCCTAATTAGATAATCTATTTATTCACATTTGAGGTTTGGCAGCTTGTATTTTTCAGATCATTGATCTATTTCATCTAGGTTATCAGATTTGTGGGCATTAAGTTGTTCATTGCATTCCTTTATTGAGCTTCTAGTCTGTGGGATCTGTAGTAATGCTACCTCTTTCATTTCTGATATTAGTAATTTGTGTCCTTTCTCTTTGTTACTTAGTAAGTCTAGCTAAAGTCTTATCAGTTTATTCAGATTTTCAAGGAACCATCTTTTGGTTTCATTAATTTCTCTGTAGGTTTTCTGTTTTGAATTTAATTGATTTCTGCTCTAATTCTTTTTATTTTCTTCTGCTTATTTTGGGTTAAATTTTCTCCTCTTTCTCTATTAACTGAATTTAGAAGCTTAGTTTATTGATTTTAGATTTTTTCTTTTTTTTTCCCTAATGTATGCATTCAAGGCTATAAATTTCCATTTGTGTGCTGCTATTGTTAGATCTCATAAATTTTAATACTGTTATGGCGCAGGTGAGAACAGGGACCCACAGAACCGAATTGAAGAGAATTGTGAGCCTTTATTAGTCAACCTGCGACTGACTACCACGCACGGTTAGAGGAGATAAACCCCTAGCCCCTACAGTAGGCAGCTTATAAAGCCTTCAGCTATGTCCTTGAATAAGCAAGCAAGCAGCTTACAGAAAGCAGAAATTAGCAGTTAAAGTCTTACACAATGATTATTTGGGGGACTGTCAGAGCAAACAGGGCTAGCAGACAGCTTCATTATCTGCACTTTGGAATGTTGTGTCTCTTTGAGGCTAGCGCCTGGTGATATCACCTCCTTGTGACTGATTTACTGTCACTCCTGGGAGCCTGCCCTTGGAGATTTCACTTCCAGTAACAGGAGAATTTTCACTTTTTACAATACATCGGGTTACATCTTCATTTAGTTCAAAATATTTAAAACTTTTTAAAAAGATTTCTTCTCTGATCCATCTAAATATATAGAAATGCATCGTTTTATTTCTATATATTTTGGAATTTTCTGTTATCTTTTTGTTATTGATTTCTAATCACATTGTGATCTGAGAACATACATTGTATAATTTCTAGTCTTTTGAATTTCTAAGGTGTGTTTTATGGCTCAAAAGGTGGTCTTTCTTGGTAAAGGTTCAGTGTGAGTTTACAAAGAATATGTGTTCTGTTGTTGTTGGATGAAGTAGTCTATAAATGTAAATTATGTCTGATGATTGATGGTGTTGTCGATTTTAACAATTTTTAAGTTGTTGCCCTAGAGTTTTCAATGTGCATTTGTAGTTCATCCAAGTCTACTTTCAAATAACATGATACCATTTCATAGGTAGTGTGAGTAACTTATATATAATAATATTTTTTTAAATTCTAAAGGCTTTCTCTTATTCTTTGTATCAGTACTGTCATTTATTTCATTCACATACAAAGTATACAAGAATCTAATACATTATTATTATTATTGAACAAACTGTTATCTGTTAGATCAATTAAGCAAAAGAAAATTAAAAGTTTTCATTTTATACTCAATCTTTATTTGATTATCTTTTTAAATGTAGATCTCAGTTTCTGATCTCTATTATTTTTCTACTGTTTAAATAAGTTATTTTAACGTTGCATGCAATGTTGGTATCCTGACAATTTCTTGAATTTTAGTTTATCTAAGACTTTATTCCTCTTTTTATTTGAAGGGTAATTTTACAAGGTACAGAGATTACTGGTGTTTTTTTTTTCTCTCAATGATTTTATTATTCTATTTCACTCTCTTAATATTTGCATAATTTCTGAGAAGATAGATGTAATTATATCTTTGTTTCTCTATAGGTAAGATTTTTGTTTGCTTGTTTTTCCAATTTTTTTGTAGTTTGAAAATATGTGCTTAAGCATAGTTTTGTAGGCATTTATTTTCCTTCATGTTTCTTGATCTTCCTGAATATGTGATTTGCTCTAATTAATTTGGGGGGACATTTCATCATTATTGTTTCAAATACTTTTGTTCCTTTTTTTTCTTTTCCTAGTATTCTCATTATATATATGTTACACCTTTTATATTTCTATTTTCCTTCAATATTCCGCTCTTCTTTTAAATCTTTTTTCTCTTTACTTTTTACTTTTGCAGGTAGTTTTGAAGATATCTTCAAGCTCTGAGATATTTTTCATCAGCTATGTTGAGTCTACTAATAAATTCATTAAAGATTGTCTTTATTTCTATTACAGTGTTTTTGATATCTATACTTTATTTTCAGTTCTTTCTTAGGATTTTCATCTCTCTGCTTATATTGCCCATCTGTTTGTGTATGCTGTCTACTTTATCCATTAGTGCCTTTAGCATCTTAATTACAGTTATTTAAATCCCTGGTTTAACAGTTCCAACATCCTGGCCATGTCTGATTTGATTTTGATGCTTACTCTGTCTCTCTTCAATTGTGTTTGTTTTTAGAATGTAGGTTTTGTTTGTTTCCTTTTGATGGCTGGACATGCTGTATGAGGTAAGAGAACTGTTGTAAATAGTCTTTAGTTATAAGGTGTAGAGGTATGGGGAAAGGAGAAACCCTCTGTAGTCCTTAGTTAGGTCTCAGTCTTTTACTGAACCTATGCCTCTGGACTGTACAATTAACCAGTTTTTCTTAGTTGTTTCTTTCTCTGTGTGTGGGAGAGGATATCAGAGAAATGAAAATTAAAACCACAGTGAGAGATTATCTCACACCTGTCAGAATGACTATCATCAAAAAAAAATCATCAAACAAGTATGTTGGCAAAGCTGTGGAGAAAAGAGAACCCTTTTGCACTATTGGTGGGATTGTAAATTGGTGCAGCCACTATGGAAAACTGTATAAGGGTTCCTTAAAAAAAAATAAAATAAAATTACCTTATGAACCAATAACTACACTTCTGGGTATTTATCTGAAGAAAACTGAACACTGATTTAAAAAGATATATGCAACCCTATGTTCACTGCAGCATTATTTATAGTAGCCAAGATATGGAAGCAACCTAAGTGTCCATCAATAGATGATTAGATAAAGAAGATGTGGTACATATGTATAATGGAACATTACTTGTCCATACAAAATAATTAAATCTTACCATTTGTGATAACATAGATGGACTTAGAGGGTATTATGCTAAGTGAAATATGTCAGTAAAGTAAGATGAGTACCATAGGATCTCACTTACATGTGGAATCTAAAGAACAAAATAAATAAACAAAACAAAAACAGACTCATACATACAAGAATAAACAGATGGTAAATAAAGATATCCAAATGGCAAATTAATCCTTAAAAATGTCCTTAACATCATTTGTCATTATGGAAATATCACATAAAACAACAATGACGTGATTCTTTAGAATGGCTAAAATTAAAAATAATAGACAACACAAAAATTTGGCAAGGATGTGGAACAATTAGAATTTTTATACATTACTCTTTAGAATATAAAATGTCTGAAACTTTGTATTTAAATTTTTCTATTTATTTATGAGCATTCATAATGAGTTTTTGTTATAATTTTAAGGCATAGTGACTCAAGCACAATTGGAAATTGTTAAAATTGTAAGTCACAATTCCTTTCGAAAATTATAGAAAAGGGTATATATTTTAAGTTTAATGGGCAAAGATAATGATTGTCTTTTAAATATACATATTATATATACTGAATGGACTGTTAAATATTTTCTCTTTTGTTTTGCTTAAAACACATCATGTCTTCCTATTACTAATTCAATAAAATCAAGCTTCTTATGAGCTCCTTCAAAGTTCTACGAGGACTAGGCCCTCCTACTCTCCCACTTTGCTCTATTTACACTGTCCTCTGTCACATGGTGTAACATATTAAGTTCTTTCTTGTATCAGAGCCTACATGCTTTTAACTCTGTCTTTAACGGTGTCCCTTCAGTTTTTTTCAAGACTATTTCTTATAACTTTTAGTTGATAAATTATACTTTCCTGACCACCTCACATTCTCAATTGCTTTAATCTCTCTCATTAGACTATTATCATTCCTTCAGAGAACATCTGATATATTATCAATATTTTTTTGTTTTTGTTCACTTGTGTTTGTTTCTTCCTCTAGATTGAATTTCATTCTCTTTATAGGATATCGTATTTACCATTATTTCCCTAGAACTTAGCATGTGCAAAGCACATATTGAGGGTATCAATATAGATTTTTAAAGATCATAAATAAATCAATATTATTTATTATTAATAACTCGTGATTCAGTATAAATAATTTCTTTATTCTTTAAAGCCTATTTTAGAAAACTTTATTTCATTACCTGTATATTAAGCATAGGTATTTGGTTGGTGCTGTGGGAATAACAAAGGTTAATTTAACGTGCAGCAGACACTTCCAATTTGAATCTATAATGCATGTCTAGAAGGTCATGGTGAGCCATCAGGCTTGGCTTTGTACAAAGAATATAGACAATTCTTGTGGGAAAGGATAGGGTAGTAGAACTGGCATTAAGTAAGAAATCATCAACTACACATGCTTAGCGAAAAACAAAGCCTCAATAGTCAAAAGGAAAGAATTCGTAATAAAGCTCTCTCAGGGATCAGCTTCCTTTCTTCAAATGGGATAAAGTTTGATGTATCTCTAAACTTGTTCTTAGCTCAATACCATGAACTCATATCAACAAGTTAAAAGAGATAAAGCTGTTTTCAAACAAACTTCTGTGAGATGTTGGAATCAGAAGATGGATTATTTTGGGAACAACAAGAGAGAATGGCATCGAGATTGGGGAAGAAAGAGGCAGCCTTCGTGCTTTGACCCAATGCAGGCTCAGGTACAGAGGGACATGGCGGGTATCGGATGGGTAAAAGTTGTACATCTGTCTGGATAATCTGACTATCAGTAGAAGATGGGAACTTGCAGTACTTACAGTACTCATTAGACAATCCCTTTGAGTTCCAAAAGTAAGAAAGAAGACTTTGAGAGAAACGACTATTTGTAATACTTGATGGAAAAAGAAAAATTTACTTATTATGATATGACTTAATTTTTACTTTCAGGCCAGAATGACCTAAGGTTACACATAGCCCTTTGTTTTAAGGAGTTCACAGACTCGTTTATCTACCAGTTAGTTATATTATAAAATTTTTAAGCCCAAATATAGGTTTCTGAAGATCTGTAATAGGTACTAGCTTTACTACTTTCTTTAAAAGTGTTTAGAAAAAGTAAATGTAAAAGAAAAGTGTGAAAATAAGGCATTACTTAACATTTTGAAAGATGAACTATTATCATAAAAGGATGTGGAGAAGTACTTTGGAGAAGCAAATTTTTAAAAATAATTCAAATAAAAGACTACTATAAAAGATTATCATTTGCATCAGAGAGAGAGAGAGAGAGAGGGAGAGAGAGAGAGAGAGAGAGAGAGAGAGAGAGAGAGAGAGAGAGAGAGAGAGAGAGAGAGAGAGAGAGAGAGAGAATGAATAATTGGCTTATTGGACCCCTTGTAGCTGTCAGAACTTTTATGAAAGTGAAAGGAATCATCTCCTTACATAGGCACTTCACTAATCAGAATCAGCAAAGTAACTTAGAAATGTACTGATGTTTAGTTTGAAAAGAGAATAAAGAAAATAGTATAATATAGAAAACACTCACTATTTTAAAAAATTTAAATTATAATTTATATTTTATTTTTTTACCTTTACTAATTGATACATTTTCTAACTGATAAAGTTCTTAAATTGAATGCTTTTTGCTTTATAAACTTTCAATTTGCAGAAAATTATAAAATTATTATAAAATTATAATATAATTTTATAATAATTATAAAATTATTAACATTAATACTTGTTATATTTTTATTAAAGTAATAAAGTTACTTCATAATACAAATTGGACATGACAAAGTTTTAGAAAGTGTTTCTAATTTTTTTAAATAAATACGTACACATACAAGTAAAATTAAGTTCATCAACTGCAGTATAAATTCTTGTCTTCATTTAACATTTTTATAATTGCTATACTCAATAGTCTTTGGAATTTAAATTAGGTGACATTCTAGGAAAAAAAATGAAAAATGCTCTTTCTATATCACAATTTTTAAGTACTCTATATATTCTCTGTGTTTATTGTAACAAACTTTATTAATTACAATTTTTTTTCACTGTTAGGGATTGCTGGATTCAGTATTTTGTTTTCTTTTGATCAGGAGGTGTTAGACTTTATTGCCTGAAGTGGTACCATTTGTTCTCTGTGAAATATGGTTAGCCTCACCTTACTTTTTTATTAAGTGTATATTTATAACCTTTAGAAGCAAATGTACTCTATCCACATGGCTAGCGTTTATTGTTTTATGTTCTGCACGCAAAGCTGCTTTTCTTAATAATAAGAAACAGCTGTTGTAAGCACAACAATGAATGCAAAGGGTCACACATGCTTAAATTAGATACAAGGGGAGCCAAGCAAGGCTAAACTCTTTAATTCTGCCTCACTCTTCCATGATTGATGCACTCTAAAAAGAGTAGTTCTATACTGTGCTGAGATTTAACAGATGCTAAAAGGAGCCCGTTCCAGTGTACATTTGTTAGACAGCTGTGTTTTACACCAGCAGTGATTACAATGGGGAATCGATGTTTCCATGACAGTAAGACTGTCAGAACTTACATACAGCAAAACGAAGGTAAAATAATGGAAAATATCAGAGCAGTCCACAAATGCAATCAATCATTTCTATAGTACACACACACACACACACACACACACACACACACACACACACACACACAGAGTTAGATATCATTACATTGGTTTGTTTTTAATATTTTATATATCACTTATTAAATCCAAAGCTCAATTCATTGCACAAATGATAGCTGAGTTTCTGAGTTATATAGGGTAGTGGTTACAAGGCATATGGAACTATGTATATTTTGAGAAAAAATAGAAATAAATTTAGAATTTATGGCATATGGTACATAAGAATAGTAAAAAATTTACTTCTATTTTAACCTCTATTTTTATGAATTTAAAAGTCATCTTTTGATTATGTATTTCATATTTTAAACTTTAAAAGTTCATGTTAAAATCTGGTCTTTTCTGATACCCATATCTACTTAGGAAAGGGGCAAAAACTACATACAAAATAATGTCTGCAGTGGATTTATACACTATGTTTTCAAAGGATTTACAGTTAAAATATAGTTTTTTTTCATCTTTTGGCTATTATAAATAATGCTTCAGTGAACATGAGAGTGCACATAACTCTTCAGGATCTTTTTCCTTTTTTTGGATAAATACTCAGAAGTAGGATTGCTAAATTATATGGTAGTTTTATTTTTAACTTCTGAGGAGTCTTCATGCTGTTTTCCATAGTAGTTACAACATTTTATATTCCCACCAACAGTACACAAGTGTTCTAGTTTCTTCGTATTCTTGCCACTATTCGTTATTTTCTGGAGTGTTTTGATAATGCTTATTTTAATAAGTCTACAGTGATATCTCATTGTAATTTAAATTTACATTTCCCTGATGATTATTGATGTTGACCATCTTTTTATATAATTGTTGGCTATTCATATGTTAACCTAAGCCTCCATTGACAGATAAATGAATAAATATAATGTGATACACACTTACAATGGAATATTTCTCAGCTTTGAAAAAGAAGAAAACCCTGTCATATGTACAACATGGATATATCTTATGTACATTATGCTAAGTGAAATAAGCCAGTCAAATAAGCCAGAATGAAATATTTCAAGTGGTCAAATTCATAGAAGCAGAAAGTGGAATGAATGGTTGTTGCCAGAGGATTAAGATGATAGAGGAACATGAAAGTTGCTGTTCAATGGATATAGAGTTTCCATTAAGCAATGTGGAAAAGTTCTAGAAATACACTGTATAACAATGTTCATATAGTTAATATGGTACCACTGACTTAAAATTTAATAAAAGAGATTTCATATTATATGGTATTTTACCAAAAATAGGATATAGAAAAATATTATAGTTTTGCATATATTTTCTTTCACAGAAGTATATATTAGCATGTAGTTCTTTAGTTTTATAAAATACTTTTCAAGTGTGTATTTCATAAGAAGTATTAGTCTGCTTGGGTTGCCATAATAAATTACCACAGACCAGGTGGCTTAAATAAGAGACATTTGTTTTTTCACAGTTCTGGAGAATTTAAGTTTATGAACAAGGTTCTGGCAAATTTAGTTTCTGATGATAGCTCTCTTCTTGCCTGTTGTCCCAAAAGTCAGAGGCCTAGTTAATTTTATTCAATCTTTTTATTTCTATCTGTTCTCTAAAGTTAATAAATTTAAATAATCTATCTTCAAATTTACTCTTTTTTTCCTCTTATCTCAGTTCTTCTGACAAGCCCATCAAACATTTTTATTTTCTATCAGATAGTGTATTTTTCCATTATAGAACCTACAGTAAATTTGTTTTAGTTTTCTATTCTCTGATGGGATTATCAAATATTTTCTTATATCCATCCTGTCCTTTAATTTTTACATACTTTCAATAGCTGACTTAAAAGTTCTTATTAACTACTTATACATTTGAGTTATTTTGGTATCAGCTTATCTTTACTAATTTTTATTATCACATTTTATTGTTTCTATGCATGTCTAGTAATTTTTTTTACTGTCTACTTGACACTATATATATACATATATATGTATATATATTATATATATATATATATAATTGTAGGCTATTAGGATTATGTTTCCATTATTTAAGGTTATTAAATTTTTATGCTGACACACCTATTCATTTATATTAGAATGATTTTCTAGATTACTTTCTCCATCAAAAATTATTTTACTCCAGGTGTAGTCATAGTTTGGTCAATAAAACAATAAATACCCTAGGTAGTTTCAGTAGAGGATGATTCAATGGAAATAATTATTTGCTTATAAACTGTTGAGATAACTAGAGGAGGAAAAGTAAAAAAAAAACACTCTCATCTTTAATTATAGTTTTTAAAGATTCAGGAGAATCCCACAGCTCCTCAAGTAAAAGATTTATCCAGCTATTAAAAGACAAAGTTAAGCTTTTTATGGGGTAGTTGCAAAGCTTTTCAAACTCATGTGTTCATGGTCTGCTTCTAGAGAAAGACTAATATTTTCCAAATATCAAATGAGTGGCTGGCTATCTTGGAAATTGGCACTGGAACACTGATGGAAAAAATATTTTGAAAAGAATAGTTATCATGATTCTAGATTCTGTCCTACATATCATCTCTCATAATCTTAAAAATATTGTACTGAGTTTTCCCCATCACTATCTCATTGCACCCACATTGCTTTTTGATTTTGTTCTTTTCTTTCTGTTTCGTTGGTCTGTGCTTTTTATTCTGTTGACTATTATTGCTTCTTGAAAAATACTGTATTTTTGCTCTCTAAGATATTGTTCTCCTTTTAGGGTACTCCTTTTAATTAATTGCTTTTTCTCTCTGAAGTTTCTCTATTTACCCATTGAGATATATTTTCCTTAAGTCTTAAGATACATTTCCTTAAGATATATTTAACTTAGTCTGCAATAGTTAAGTCATATAAAAGTTTGTGCGGTAAGAAAATTTTAAGGAAAGAAATCAATGATCTTAGTTAACATAATAACTAACATGTAAAAAAGGATTGTTATTTTATCACTTTTATAATCCAGGGTCACACAGTTACTTGTACATAGAAAGGGTTCAATAAACATATATTGCATGATACATGAATTAAGAAATTGAAGAATCAAGGAGAAATAGAGGTAAACACCTATGACAAACTATCTTTGGAATAAAAGCTGCTCTGCCTTATATTTTAATCCTATTAATTGAAACCAACCTCTAAAACAACTACTCATGTCTTTCTCTTCCCTTAATAAGTACAGATGATAAATTTGGGTATAGGAGCAGTGAAAACTTTCTATATCCTAAGGGATTACTAATAGTTTAATGAAGTATTGAATTACATTTTTTCATTTGGTTCTTTATTTTTCTAGAATTTGGTGTTAAAGCTCTATAGTAGGATATCAAAGCTCAACTGTAAATAAAACAACAATAACAATAATAACAATAAAAGAGTCAAAAGATTTGGTAGAAAAACAAAAAATATATATCTTTAACAAATGGTGCTGGAACAACAGTATAGCTCTATGGAAATAAAGAAAGTTAATCTCCCTCCTCATGTTATACCATACCTTAGAAAGTAATTAATATGTGATAAATTACGTATCTAAACATAAGAATTAGAATAGTAAAACTTACAACAATGGAGTAAATATTTGAGACTTTGGGTGAGGCAAAGATTTTTTAGGGGACAGAAAGCATAAACTAGATTTTTTTTGAAAGTTAGGCTTTATTAGGATTAAATTTGGGGCTCATCAGGAAATGAAAAAAAAATAGATCACCAAAAAAATAAATAAGCTATTTTTATACTGGAAAAAATATTTGAAACATTTATATCTGGGAAAAAAAATAACTTACCAAAAATAAATAACACCTGCAACCCAATAATATAAACACAAATAAACTAATTTTTAAAAATTAAAAAAATAAAGAAATATTTTTCAAAATAATATATACAAGTTGTCAAGGAGCATAAGTACTGAACATCATTAGAGACATGTCAATTAAAACTATACCAAAAAACTACAAACGTTAAAATGAAAAATATAGCAACACCAAATATTAGAGAAGAGCAGGGGTTAACTGGAACTCTGATACATTTCTTTCTGTACTATAAAATGATACAACCATGTTGGAAAACAGTATAGCAATTTCTTCAAAGAAATTAAACATCCATCTATACCACTACACAGGTATTTCAGTCCTATATATTTAACCAAGATAAATGAGACTATATGTTCATAAAACAGTTTATATATCAATATTCATAATGGCCTTTATTCATAATATCCAAAACCTAGAAACAATCCAAATTTCCAGAAACATAAATATATAAAGAGTTTTATATTTATACAATGTTCTACAACACAGCAATTAAAAGGAATAAACTTATTGATACATGCAATGACATGGACAGAACTCAAAAATATTGGGCTGAGTAACAGAAGCCAAATATTGAAAAGAAAGTACTCTATGATTTCATTAATCAGAAAATATATAATAGGTTATAAGTCCCTCTCATACTGATGAATGTTAGGATTATAAAAAGTCATTGGTTATTGGGCCTTATCTTTAAATTCTACCTATCACACTAATCTATGGTAATAGATATCAGATCAATGGTTTTTCTGGAATAGGAAATTGACTGGGAAAAGACACATGGAAATTTACTAAGAAAATGGAAATGTGTCTTTAGTAATTTTAAAACTGATTGAGCAGTACACTTACTAACTGAGCATTTCTATGTACATAAATTATACTCATACAAAAATAAATAATAAAGTGATTTATTCACATGTAAATATATGATTTAAAATGTACTAAGAATTTAACATACATAGTATATTATAATTTTCACAACCTTATTTTTTATTTTCATTTTTTAATTCTTTTCATTCCCACTTTACAGTTCAGAAGATTAAAGTTTCAGTCTCTTAAGTAATGTGATTATGGTTTCATGATTAATAAATAAGAGCTATCATTCTTTTTTTTTTTTTTTTTTTTTTAGATTTGTCTAATGCAGAAGCCAGGAGCCCTTTCTCTGGATTTTATATTGGTAGATAACTTTTTTTCCCAGAAATTTCAGTTATTCTAATTATTATGATGAATCTGATGATGGTAAATGGAAATATATTGTTTTTTAACAAACTAGTTTTATTGATGCTTAAAGAGAAAGATACAGTTATGAAATGAAAAAAATTATAGAGGATCCTGAATTTATAGAGCTATATTTTTTTCTTGTCAATATTCCAAGTAATCTATTTTTGCTCTCATAATTAAAAAATTTTAGTTTCTTGCTAAAGGAATTACTTTTATATGGATGGTTTATCAGTTACACAAGGCTACCTGAACATGCACATGCATATTTATGAATTTGACAAGTACAGCAAGCGACTTCTATTAGTTTTTGTTTGCTCTAGGTCAAAGTTTTAAACACTAATTGTTGCCTACTGAGAGCATGAAAAAGTGTCCAAGATTTGACAGTGGCTATATCAGCCTTGCCCACCAAGACGGTTACTGCATATCCAGAAGATTCAGGCAACTTTTACTAATATTGAATTAAGGCTACTTTCTATATTAATCCTTATAGTTAATAAGCAGGGCAATCTTATGTGTTTATGAGAATTAGATCCAGGTTTTGCAAGAAAAGACACTACTGTCAAAGAACATCATTAAGGAAATAACACCACTAGGGCTCAGCAGCATTCTCCAGCCTTGAGAGGACATTTGTCATGGATGCAATATAGTCCTCTTCATCATACTTGAAACAAACTGCAATCTATAAACAGAAATGTAGTTAGCACCTCATCAGATTTACTGAAAAGTTACTAAAAAAATTACATGGTGAACCTGTACATATAGAAAGCTATTCTGGTAGTCTTACTATTCTGCAACACTGTGATGATTGTATGCTTATACATATTTTCTACACATTAAGTAGAATTTAATCACTAGAACAGAGAAAGTTACAACTGATTAATTAACTTTTTCATAGTAAGCATGTTTGATTCATGGAAATATTGCTATATCTTAATTCAACAGAAATCTGAAGTATCTTGTTATAAATTCTGAGGAGGGGAGGATAAACTTAGGTTTGGAGATACTCATTGTAATAGTGGGGATCAGTTAGGAAAGCACAATCACTCTGAGGATTACAAAATAGGGAATTTATTATAGAAATTAACATTCACCTTATTGTGAGAGGAAATCTGGAAGAAATGTCTGAAAGGGAACACTAATCAGGGAAAAGTACCCATCAACTCTGGCTCAGGAGAAAGAGTTGGAGCTTGCAGGGAAACATGGAAACTAGCCATGGCTATATTCAGCTGCTTGCTTGGAACTAAAAATGGGAATTAATGTGGAAGTCTGTGAAAGATCATAGACTCTTTTTGGCTACCCTCTGTATAAGTTTGGAGCAAAATGTCTGGTGGTGGGCTTGTGTCAGGAATGATGGCAGCTGAGAAAGAATTAGATGAGAAATGGGAAACACTGAGGACAAACTGGAATACACTGCTAGCTCTGCATCTGCCTCTTCTCATTTCTAAGTAAAAATGACCTTCAGAGAATAATGACTCATCTTTGCCTTTCCAATTTTGTGTAAATTTACTTTTGTCCAAATCTATACTTTAAAAAAGAACAATTACAAGAAACAGTTCTTGGAAATAGCAAGTTAGTAGCAGAATAGTGTAGCATATAGGAGAATGTTAATTTCTAGAAAGAATGATGAGGAGACGGCAGAGCTTAGTTTGAGTGTACATTAAAAACACAAACACTAAAAGATCAGTTGAAACTAGGTCAATAGCAAGAAATATCAAATTCAAGCATGAGTAGGCTGAGGAAAGAAATTTTTGGAAAATCTGAGGTTAGCGATAGCAAAGATAACCCAAAACAAAGGAATTAGGTCTTAGTTTGATATAATTCAGGTACATTTCTATCAATAGCTTTTGTTGTGGTAAAGTTTTACCATAGACAAAAGGTGTACCTTGCTATCTTAAAGTGGACTAAAAGTGAATTTATAACATCTTAGGCTCCTTTATAAGCTCATTCCCTTTTGTGCTCCACTAAATGTTTGTGTTCCAGAATTTAAAACACTATTATAAGAGTGCTCAATAAAATTAGTGGAAAGTAGATGAATTTAGTGATAACAAAGAGGTAGAAAACATAAAAATTGAGATAGAAAACATAAAAAATAAAAAGTGAGTAATAAATAATACAGTAACCGAAATGAACATATTAGAGGGAATCAATAGTGGATTAGATAAGCTGAGAAATGAATCAGTGATTTAGAAAATAAGGTAGCAGAAAACACACAATCAGAACAGTGACAACAATGACAAAAAATTTTTTAAAATGAGGATAATTTAAGGGGCCTCAGGGACAATAATGAGCATACCAACATTCTCATTTTAGAAGTACCAGTAGAAGAAGAGAGAGAGAGTGAAAAATTGAAAACCTATTTGAAGAAATAATGGCCAGAGGGATTGGCATGGCATAGTCAAATGATGGAAAAAAAGGACCTACAGCCAAGATTACTCTACCCAGCAAAGCTATCATTAGAATCAAAGGACATATAAAAAACTTCCCAGACAAGGAAAATCTAAGAGTTTATCGCCACCAAACCAATATTACAAGAAATGTTAATGGGACTTCTTAAAGAAGAAGAAAAATAATAATAAAAAATATGAATAATAAAATTACAATAACTACAGAGCTATCAATAATTACTTTAAATATAAATGAATTAAATGCTCCAATCAAACAATAGGGTGACTGAATGAAAAAGAAAACAAAACCCTTACATATTTTGCCTACCAGAGACTCACTTCAGAGCAAATGCCACACATAAACTAAAAGTACAGGGATGAAAAACAGTATTTCATGAAAATAGAAACAAGAGCAGAAAGCTGGAGTAAAATATTTATACTAGACAAAATAAACTTTAAAACAAAAGTTATTATAAGAGACCAAGAAGAACCCAGTAACTCCACTTCTGGGTAATTATTCAAAGAAACCCAAAACATTAAGGGATGTTTATCCATCTATTCATTGCAGCATTATTTAAAATAGCCTAGATATAGAGGAAACCTGGATGCCCATCAGTGGCTGAATAGATAAAGAAGAGGTGATATACATATACAATAAAATATTATTCAGTCATGAAAAAGAATAAAATCCTGTCATTTGCAACAAGATGGATGAATATTGTGCCAAGTGGAGTAGTTGGACAGAGAAAAACAAATATCTGATTTCAATTACATGTAGAATATAGAAAACAGGATAAATGAACAAACAAGAGAAATAGGCTTATAGGGACGAAAAGCACTTTGAATATTGTTGGGTGCAGGGGAGAATAGATAAAGGGGAAAGGGAATAAAGATATACAAACTGGTAGTTATAAAATGTTATGGAGATATAGAATATACAGTGGGGAATACAGTCATTAGTATTGTAGTAACTATGTATGGTATCAGATGAGTACTGGATTTATTGAGGTGATCACTTCGTAAGGTATCTCTATTCCCTAATATAATATTGTATGCCAACTATAATTGAAAAATAAAAAAAATGACAAAATATATCAAGGATATTTTAAGTGTACATAAAATTCCTGTCAGTAATTTTCCTTTCTTTTTCTATTTTTTTCTTTTTTTAATCTTTCAATTCTTATTTTTATTTTATTTCATATTTTTTAGGTGAGGAAAGCCTTGGTTTACCTCACAGATTGAAAGGACCTTGTCAGCTTACAATCCCTTATTTATTATTTATTTTTTATTTTTTACGCCTACGGCACCTGTTCTTCTTAGGTGGTCTCCCATTCAAGTACTAACCAGGCCGACTCTGCTTAGCTTCCGAGATCAGATGAGATGCATTACTTATATTTTTGATCAGATCATTTGTTTGTTTGTTTGTTTTGTGCAAGAGAGAATGGTTAGCACCATCCTGGGGCACCACCCACAAGAAGCTAGCACTTTGTAAGGTAACAATTAAAAATGTCTGCAGACATTGACAAATATCCGCTGGTTGGAAAACTTAACCCTTTCTCCCCATTCCCATTCTGAACCACTGCTCTACGACATGGTTCTTATTAACAATATGTGGTAGTCTTTCTACTAGCTCAGCTAGATGCCACAAATGTGTTAAAATTAAATATAAAGTAGAGACAGTACATGAAAATTCCCTGAGCAGAAAAAAACATTTAAGCCACACAAGCAAACGTATTTAATGAACATATGCAAAACTTGGGTTACTTCTTATAAATGCCTCTGATAATTGTGAAGGAAACAAACTAGTCTCCTAAAAATGGCATAACATAATCACTTTTAACCAGTCCTTGCCACATGAAAATCCCCACTGTGATGAGCAATCATTGTGAAGTTTAAACAACTTCTTTGTTTTCATTTTGTAAGCCATCTTGTAGCATCATAACCCTGAGCTTCATATCAGCTTTAAATTTGAAAACTTCAACTTCACAAATTGTTCTTAAATGTATAATAAACTCTTACTAAATACTATTTATTGATTGTGTGGTTTTAATTTTGCTATTTCTGGATATTTGACAAATGTTAATGGTTCTGACAATTCTGGGTGGCCTGGAACTCAAATTTTTTCGTTTTTCTGTTCTTACCAATACAATTTTGCCAATGCAATGCAGTATCTCTATTCTGTTTTTAACCCAATTGTTGCCACTTCCTGGAAAGCCTCAGTTTATCTTACTCCCTGCACTTATAGTTCACCTTTCAATCATGACATCTCAATAAGCTCCTGGATGTACCTCTCAAGGCACCTTTTTTTTTTGTAATTTTTCCCTCTCTTATATTCCAGTTCAGAAGTCTGATCATTGCCTCATCAACTCACTAAAATCATTGTGTTCTATTCAGAATCTAGTTTTCTGGGAAGTGGTCAGAAAATTGACCATAGCCAAAAACCTGCATACTTGTAAACTTCCCTTTCTCAGAATAGTAGTGTTATTTTGTCTGTTGACCTTAAAGTAATTTTATATATATTGTCCAGCTTAAAATTGTTTACAGCAAGTGAATAAGTTTGTAATTAGATATTACATTATTTCTAAAAGCATAATTAGTATTTATATATTAAATATTTGCTCACATTTTCTTCACAGAATTTTGTTGAGTTTTTACATTTTTAATTGTAAAATTAAAAAACAAAACAAAACAGATTAAAATTCATCATAGTTGTATAATTTTAATTATTACCAATTTGATAGTGATTGCTCTTTCCTGGATCTAATCTCTTTAATATAAATAATTACATTCAAAGAAAGATTTGCATCTTTCCAATTATTTAAATCAAAGGCTCCTTTCTTTCCTCTAATTCTTTTCAGTTCTTGATGCCAAAAAACCTGCAAACTATTGGATAGTACAAGAACTTCCTCGTGTCATTTCTCATTTATCTATCCTATGGAAGAGGTAACAGGAAAGAAAGATTTCTTATTTTGCCCTACTGTTTCACCTTAAATGGAAAACAAAAACTATATATTGGACCCACTAAAATAAATCTCAAATACATTTATTTTCACCATAAGACATTGTTTTTTCACTGTAGCCTTTAGTCAGAAGTGGAAACGAAACAAAACAAAACAAAACAAAACAAAACATTACTTGTTTGAATTTTGCCCTGTTTCTACAGAAAACATCAATTGTTGATTAAATAATCTTTATTAAATTATTTCAGCAAAATTTCAGCTACAATTTTTCATTGACCTTTTAATTTTACTATATTTCTTGCAATATATCTAAATGTTGGAATAAATTTTTGAAGAGCAAATAAGTTGATCTTATTATTAAAGTATTTAAATCAGTAATTACTGAAAGCCTGCTGCTTTATGCAAAGCATGGATTTGGTTTCTTAAAGGGTCCTTTAATCTAATGAGGAAATCTAAGGCATGAAAGTAAGTGTTTTAGGAATAAATAGTGGAATTCTTAGTGAAATAAAAAGTGTAAAGACAAAGTGTTGAGTGTGGAAAGAGTAGGGTAAAACTTGTAAATTGTGTTTTATGGCATGAGATCATTTTAAAATCTAGGTTAGAATAGATTTACTTAGGTTTAGGGGGCAGAATAGAATATTTCCTTGTGAGTGTTGGGGCGACATGAGGGACACTTATTTAAACGCTATATAAAATTTAAATTCCATCATCATTCCTGTTTCTCACAAATAATTGCCAGTCAACATATGATTACTATCTGGAAGTTTTAGGGGACAAAAAGGGTTTCTAATCTTGCAGGCATAGTTTTCAATGCTGGCTCTAATAAAAAAAAATATTTGTAAGTGTGGACACTTTATTATTTATAAAATGCTAAAAGGGTTGATATGAAAAATGCCTAAAATAACATGTAAAATACTCAGCACAATGTGGCATATATATGACTATTATATGAAGATTTTCTTCCTTTTCCTTGAATAAATTGACTTGTATATTCCACAGAAAATACAAAAATCCAAGCTATAGTTTGTTTATAAGTAGAAGTTATCCTTATAATTTCAGTTGTTTCTAAAAAAGGCAGTTAAAAATAGACTACTTTATTGACATTTATCTCAATATCACCTATTTTATATCAAAAACATCTGAGACTAAACCTTATGTGCCCAAAATAGTAATTCTTAGTAAATATTTATTCTATAAATCCACAAAAGAACAATATAAAACGTAAGAAAATGTAATATATTGATTGCAGTTCAAACCCTATACTCATTGATCTTAAATTATTTAGTTTTCTCCAAGTACCTCCCAATAAAATAGTTATTAACTATGAAAAGAAAAAAAATAATATATTTACAGTGCAGAAGCTTGGAAGATCTCACTTTAATCAATTATCAACATTAATATCACCAGAAATGAAACACATTGTTACTGTGTGTCAATTCATAGAATGCAATATTTTGTTGGGAAGTACTTTGAGGCTACAAAAATATCTTGTTCTTCATTTTATTCTGAATTAATTAATTAATGTCAGTATAGATTAATAAAACCTTCTTTTATTCTATAGTTTATAGTCTATTACTGTAGTTATATATTTTTGGATGCTTAGACTGACTCTGTCTTGGCCAGTGAGAGAATCTTCAAGCTATTTCTAGGTATTTTTGACCTGAGTTAATTATTCTTGAAGCACTTTAGTATTTTACAGCAAAAATAAATGTTCTAGGCTCCTTTGCAATTTTCCTGAGCCAGCTTTGGAATTAACCATTTTTTTTCAAAGAAGTACTAGTTTATTTTATTTTTTATTAATAGAGATTGGTATATAAAGTTATCTTCTGAAGTGTGCTCAGTGGACAAAACTGGTGAATAAATACATACATACATATTTATTTCTCTACTGATTTATATTTATATTGAAAACCACGAGTTCACATTGATATACCGCCAATATCCCATGGCTTATTATTCTTTTCTCTCTCTCAATTTGTGACTCCCTTCTCAGATAGTAAGAAAAATTGTTCCTGTTATATACAATGCATTTTTTTTTTATTTCAATGGTTTTCCTGTACATAACAAAATCGTCATCACTGTCTTACTATGTAGATGTCCTTCTCTCTTTGGTTAGAGTCTGAGACCCCATACCAGGCTACCCTCTCATATGTGAGTATCTTCCTTAACTTTAATTTTCATGCTCCACCCTGTGCTGGGCAGCAGCTCAGACACCACTTCAGGCCACTGCAACTTTGAAAGCCCATGTCATAACTATCCCTCCACTTCTCATCTTACTTGAACTCTGATTCTCATTCTAAGCTATCCTCCAGTTTGGACTTCTTCCTCATTTGAGGCTGGCTTAAATTAACAGTCTGGACTATTGTGATTGTTCTAAACCCAGATACATACCATGTTCAGTCCTACTAAATCCTTTAAGATTACATTGTTCAGGAAGGGAAGGGGGAAAAAAGTCAAACAATCAGGAAATAAAGAAAAAAATAGAAAAAGGAAGAAAAAGAAGAAGTCTTAGTTTTCACATCATTTATAAAAACAGATATTTGCACTAACAGACTATCATGTGTATTGATGACTTCCCATGTAATAGACTTAGGGGAATTCAATTGCTTCTTTTACTTGTAGAACTTATAGTTGAATATACAACATATATATTGAAGAAAAAGCATTTTTTTTTTATTTCTGGGGCTACTTTAAATTATTGACTTTGAAACTTATAGTTTATTGTATGTATATGTGTGTGTATGTGTGCGTGTGTGTATGTGTGAGTTAAAGAATATGAAGAGCTAGAATATAAAATTATATTTAACTACATGGGATTTGTTATTTAGACATAAAAGACTGTATATTATTTACACACACTATATATTATGTGCTTATTATATGCCACACACTTTTATAGATTCTTTAAATTTGTTAACTTGTTTAATATTTACAATGAACTCCTGTGTAACATTGTATTTGTATATTCTTCTATAGATGAAGAAATGGATGCAAATTCAATTTAAGTGAAGACTTCCACTTCTGGGAAGTGGTAAGCACATTTCCCTTATTCCTATAATTTTGTACAATTAAAACTCATAGCCATTATTTATAATACAAATATAAGACACCAAAGGTAAATGGAATGAGGCAGATTGACTTGAGACTTTGAGATCTGATGAATGAATGACACGGTGCTGAGTTCCCCAGACTTTCTTTTTCCTTCATATATTTTAGACATTGAGAAGAGAGCAATCTGGAAATGCCAAAAAGAACAGAAAAAAAAAAAAAGCCTTCCCATAAACCAGCTATTTGTAACCAGAAGGCCAGGAAACTTATAGACAATAACAACAGTACTCCATTCAAACACCATGAGAGAAAACAAACAAACGTGGCCCCACCCATGCACCCATGGATAAGTAAAGGTTTGGTGGTAAGCCTAATGACACCTGTAATGCTGTAATGACACACTCGTGATTCAAAATGTATCATGAACCTACATGTAAATAATTAAACTTTTGAAAGAAATATAGAGAAAAGCTTTAAGATCTGGGAATAGGCACAGAGTTCTTAAATTTGATACCAACAGAATAACCCGTAAAAGAAAAAAACTAATAAATTATAATTTATCAAATTAAAAACTTTTGCTTTGATAAACACCTTGTTAAAAGGATGAAAAGACAGCTACACACTAGGATAAAATGTTTGCAAATAACATATATCCAATAAAGGCCTAGTATTTAAAATACGTAAAAATACTCTGAACTCAACCAGAAAGCAAAAAGTTTTACTAAAGAAGATATACAAATGACAAGCAAGCACACGAAAAGTTGTTCATCATTATTTGTCGTCGTGAAATGTAATTTAAATGTATAATAAGATATAACTAAACACTTACTAGAAAGAGAAAGAATAGTGATAAAAGAAAATGTTGGTTAGATAAAAAGAAACTATCACTTATGCATCGCCAGTTGGAATGTAAAATGACAATCTTAGATAACAAATTGCTAGTGTCTTGAAAAATACAAAAACAAACAAACAAACAAAAATAACTACACTTACTATGACATACAAAGGAGAAATTGCACTCCTGAGTAATTTCTCAAAGAGATGAAAACTTACATTTAGACAAAAATCTGTACACAGTACTTATAGCAGCTTTATTTGTAATAACCACAAACTGGATAAAACTCAGATGTTTCTAAATTGGTGACTGATTAAACAAATTGTGATACATCCATAGCATAGAGTGCTATTCAGCAATAAACCATTATATTTAAGTTCCATTATACACACAGCATCTTGGATGACTCTCCAGATAATTATGTTGAGTGAAGAAAGCAATCTTACAAGGTCCATACAATATTATTCCAGATATATATAACAAAATCATAGAAATGGCATACAGATTAGTGGTTGCTAGGTGTCAGGGATAATGAGGGGAAAACTGGGAATGTGGTGAAATGGAATGAAAGTGGCTATAATGGAGCAGCAAAAGGGGTGCTTGTGGTGATAAAAATGTTCTCTATCTTGATAGTATTAATGTCAATATCTTGGACATACTATTATACTATTGTTTTAGAAAATATTACCTTTGAGGTAAACTGAGTATGCATGGAATTTATTTATATTATTTGTTAAAACTGCTTGTGATTCCACAATTAATTCAGAGGAAAAAGTTTGATAATAAAAATAATAAAGATTAAGTGAGTGGCAAAGTTGTACTACCAGCCTCTAGGTCCCACACACTTAATACTACATTGTAGTGACATGCAATGTTTGTCCTGACTTTGTATGGTCTCATTTTTTTTTATTTTATTATTAGTTTCAAGTATATAGTACATTGGTTAGACATTTAAATAGTTTATAAAATGATTCCACTAATTGCTCTTTCTCTCTTCCGGCTCTCCACCTAGCCATTACATTAATGCTAATTGCATTCCCCGTGCTGTGCTCCCCATTACCATGACCAAAAGTGTTTTGTCATATTGTCTTCAGTTTCTAGCTTTTTTTCTAAATAGTCCTTGCAGTTAAGTCCAAAAGAACATAACAATAAAACTTTATGATTTAATGTGTATGTATTCTTGGTATTTTATGGGAAAAGAAGGTATTTTATCAAAGAGTTAATAGAAGTTAAATGGATAGGAGATGATGAGTGGCTCCTGTTTGCTTCTGTTTGAAACTATTAGGTTAATCACCTTTTAAAAGACTCATTTTATGCCAATGTTATTTTCAAACAAGGAAAATATTTTAGAATGGTACGTGGATAACTAATTCTATTTATTAGAAAATTTCTCAAAATGAAAAAAGAAAAATCATATCTTAGAAACTTAGTAGTTTGTTTTGAAAAGAATAAAGACATACAAATCAATATGTGAGTCTTTGTCAAGTTCCAAATGAAGAAAATGAGGTGCCACAACAGGATAATGTGTCCTTTATTTCATGAATTTTACAATGATCCCATCCAAAAATGTCAGGCAAGGGCAGCTGGATCTTTTCTCCTTGTTTTCACTGGGCAGGAGGTACTTCAAAATTACTAAAGAGCATAGGGAAAAATTTTAGAAACAATAAAGTTAGAAAATGATAAATTGATGAGTATTAGTCAGGGTTCTCTGGAGAAACAGAACCAATAGAATGTGTGTGTGTGTGTGTGTGTGTGTGTGTGTGTGTGTGTGTGTGTGTGTGTCTGCGTGTGTGTGTGCGTGTACCGATACATAATTATGTGATTATGGGGTCTGAGAAAGCCAAAATCTGCAGGGCTGGCTAGCAAGCAGAAGATACGAGGAAGAGCTGATTTTGCAATTCAAGTTTAAAGGCCCACTGTTATAGAATTCAGGAAGTGTTCATGTTGCAGATAAAATCAGAAGACAGTCTACTAGAAAATTTTCTCTTACTCAGGCTAGCCCAAGCCTTTTGTTCTATTCAGGCTTTCAACTGATTGGATAAGGTCTAACCACATTATGGAGGGCAATCTGCTTTATTCAAAGTTCACAAACTTAATGTAAATTTCTTCATAAAAACAAATACCTAGGCACTATGATTCTAGACAAGTGACACATAAAATTAACCATTGCACAGAGCAATTGCTTTAAATTAGAAGATATTAATATTAAAAAAAGGAATTTTTACTTTACTTGACATAGTTAAAAGATTGAAAGATTAAGTAAAAAGAATCTCTAGGAATTACATGTCTTGTTGATTGAAGATATACAACAGTTAATAAAAAATACACTCTAATCTATGAAACAGAAAATTCTTATTTTTTTCCATCAAATTTAATTTTATGCAAAAATATTATTAGAAAATGTATAAAGCTCTTTCTATGTAACAAGCATTCTCCTAGATGTTTTACATATTTTATCTGCTTGACTTATTATAATACATCAGGAGGCAAGATTTCTTATTTGTTTGTTAAAGGTGAAATAACTATTGAACAAAATTTGCCTAAATTCATAAATTTTATAAATCTCATATTTGAATTACTCTGGATATCCCATTTTAGAGTCTGTGTTCTTTACCACTATCTTCTAATGCCCTTTATTATTGTAAAAGAAATTTACACATTAAGTTCGAATCAGTGTTTTAATATTAAGAGTACTAACATGCTCTAGTATATGGGAGAAGCACTTGTGGAATGAATCAGAATGACTGTCTCTGATTCTATTTTCTAATATGTAAAATAAGAATATTTACTTCATTGGGTTATCAGAATTAAAGATAAAGTAGCCAGCAAAATATTTGGCACATAACAGAACAAAATAATTTATTTTTCTTTTTTTCTCCCCACCTGCTTTACTCGTGACTATTGAGACTTCCTTCCTAATTTTTCTATAAATGTATCAAGTGTTCTGAGAAAAAAATATATGTTAGTTAAGTCAGAATTTCAAAATGAAATACTAGAGAATGCTTTGGCCAGGGACTACCTGACATAGGGTTCATGTATTATTGGATGAATATAACTCAGGTTAAGATAGCATTAAAAATATTAATGCTATAAACAAAAAATTAAGTTATTTTGTATCTACAGATTTCTTATATCCTATGATATTGCAGGTCTTTGCCTACAGCTAAATTAAAATAGAATTTACTTTTTAACATGATGAAAACTTTAACATAGAAGACTGATTCAAATTATGATGATGTGTTTATTACATTTCAAAGAATTTTTAATTTTATTAAGGCAAAGCCATCACACACAGACATACACTTATAGCATATATACACATATACTATATTTCATAGGTAGATAGATTATTCTCTCTACACTAATACATAACAGTAAGATTATTAATTCCTTGAAAGTTTGAAACCACTTTCTGACAAAAATAAGGCATGTCTTGAGCCATTTTTATCTAAAACTGTTTCTCAATATTTTTCCTGATCATGATTTATTTCTCTTCTAAATATTAAGCAATTTTGCAATTTATTTTTAAAAAGAATGTTATTTATTTCCACCAGATTTTTTATAGTATCTAACATAGCTTTATATAATTATTAATTCGTAAAAGTTTAATTTCTTTTCTTAACAGGTAGCCTCATTTTTAACCTTTAATTTTATTAACAAAACAAACAAATAAATGTTGCCTAAAAATTGTTAAACGCAAGTACTTGTACTATAAACAACAGTATCTTGTGTAAAATAAATTATTTTTTAATTACTCTATAATATGGGACCAGCCTTTCCTTCAATTTGATTAAATTTCCTATAGATAAATTTTCTTAAAGCTTCTGTCTTGTGAATACATAGTCATCTATTTATTATTCAGTTGGGAAATCTGAATGGGTTTCTGGAAAGTAGTTATGCATCTATGCCTCTATTAGTTTCTTTCATTGGTATTCTGCCCCTTATGTCTTTAACTCCACTGTGATTCCATCATCATTAATACAGACCTTCCTGAAACAATTTATATTCTTTCTTAGTTAAAAAGATTTTTTATTTTTGTTTACTTGTTCTTTTTAATCTTTGTTTCTTTTTTTCTTTCTTTCTTTTTTTCCTACAAGTAACAAAGATTCACTCAAACCAGCCCAGATAAGTGGTTTTTATATGGGTACACAGTGTAGTCTCACAGAAACCAAAATAATTCCAAGTCTCTTATGGAGTGCAAATAGGAATTTGAAAACCATCAAAAATTTAAATTTCTATTTATTTTGAGCCAGAATTTTTTCAGGTATTATATTTATGCTTCTCTTGGGTGTCTAAACTCTTTATATTTTTCATCTCAAGTACTCGGAAGCAACTGGCTCAGTCTCGTGATATCCAAATTCCAAGTCTCTAAATATAATCTAATTGCCCTAACTCATATTTTTATCAGGACTTCAAAAGTTATAGGGAATGAAAGAGCCTACATTTTCTTCACACTTTATATTAAAAGAGTTATGTCCTATATATATATATTGTATGAGCATCACTTAGATTTTTTTCTCTTTTGTCACATTTATGACTTTACTCTAGATGCCTATTGCGTCTAGCCCAGCTATTACAATGCCTCCCACCTGATTTTCATACTCGTATCTTCTCACTGGACCTTGACCTATCTTCACTAGGGAAGGCCTGCACCTACCCTAGACCACAGGAAAGACAATGACAAACAAGTGTGTCCAAGAGCAAATTAAGCCTGAAACATCATTGGAGGGAACTGTACTACTTCAGGCACTTCATGAGAAGGCAGAGTTCTTTGGAAAAGATGATAATACTGGGGAAAGTAGAAGGCAGCAGGAAAAGAAGATCAAATAAGAGATGGATTGACTCTTTAAAAGACAGCTTAGGAATGAATCTATAGAAGCTGACTGGGACTGTTGAGGACAGGTCGTTGTTGGCATCACTCATTTACAGTCACCAGGAGTCAGAGTCGACTCAATGGCATATAACACACACATACTTTGTCACTGCTTCATTGCATCCTCCAAAACATCATGAATAACTTTAAGCAATGAAGATTATGCATCTGTAGGATATTGATAAAAATAGGTGGAAGAGCAAAAAAATTATTGGAAAAATTACAGATCTTAGATACAGGTAGACCAGACCCAGAATCTTGATTCTTCCATGAATTGTTTACTGCTGAGAGTGTTGTTTAATTTCTAAAAGCTTTAGGTTCTTTATCTGAAAAAAAAATGAATTTTTGCAGCTGGAATACCAACACTGTACAAGGAAGAGGCCAAGAAAACTGATAAGATTTTATGTTCTTTCATGAATTTGCAAAAGCCCAGAGACTAGTCTGACTCTTGGCCTGATACCTAAGAAATTTAATTTGTCAGAACACTCAGCATGACTGCAATGTGATTTTTTCTGTAATATTGTGGATTTTTTTAAATGTAATTACTATTTTACAAGTAGTATATCTATTTGTAATATTATTGCTTTTTTAACATAATTACTATTTTATAAATTTTCATAATATTTATTGGATATTCAAATAAGACCTAAGTACTACATAGGACAAATATTGCTATAGATATTTACACTAAAATATTATATTTAAGAGTACCATAATGCCACTGAAATTAACTGTTCTGTTTATCATCTTGAAAAAAATATTTCCAACTTGGAATGAGAACAGAGCTATCTTTCAGAGTTTTTTCTAGTATGGGTGCTACTTGGGGATTCTGAACAATAATATGCTGTGGTTAGTCAAAACTGCAGTGGCTGTCATCAGTGGGAAAGGTGGTATAGAGGAAATTAACTTGAGGCAAAAAATAATAATGGCCTGAAACATGGTTTTTTATTTTTATGTAGACAGTAATTTTCTGAGTCAATAATAGCATTTATGATGCTATTCACTGGAGATTTGGTTTCAACAAAATTTCCAGTTACAGATGTTATTAATTTCCCTCAGAAGCCACAGACAACATATTGGAGGATCATTGATTTGTCTCTTTCAGAACATCATACAAAATTTTATTTTTAGTGAGGAAAAGGCAAAACAGAAAATCTAGAAACAAATGATTGCTATGAAACTGAATATTGTTTAGTGCAAAACTTTGGTTTAAGATTCAAAACTTATTTTTACAGTAACTGAAAATTAATATAAAAATGTGTTTTCTCATGTAGAGTTTTATGTTCTGTGTGCTACATATTACTACTTCTACTTATGTTACAAATTTTATTTAGTTTGTGATTAAATAATATTTACCAATTTATAACCTAGAAAGTAATATCATTCAAAATTTATATTTAAAATAAGATAACATTTATACAGTGGAGTTTTTTAGAAAGATTTTAAAAACAGATTTTGTCTTTAGTAGCAAATGTTTACTTATATGGCAATAAGAAAAAGTTCCCCCACATTTTTTAGAACAGCCACTGTCTTTGACACTTCTCAATACCAGTCACATGTCTATGAGCTGTCATTTACAACTCAGCTGTCTGGCTGATTCTTGACCAGGCTTATGTTTTGAGTAAACAACTAAGCAGTTAGGAAATCTACTTCATGCAAATTGGTATTTTGGCTGAGTGGGATAAAACTGATAAGACCTATGGTATAGAACTGCTATTACCCAAGGCATGAAGAGATACTGACAAAATGGCTTCACTTAATCTGCATACATATTTGGGATTCTGAAACTATGAATTGAGTCTATGAAAATAAAATTCCTCATGTGCTTGAAAGTTGTTCTATAGAATTGAGAGAAAATATGTAATGTCCTAGAATTGAAAGGGAAGTATTGCAAGGCAGTATTTAGAAGTAAAATTGAAATGACTATATATCCCCATACATCAGGCTTCACATTAAAGCAAATGTCCAGTGGAGAGATAAGTTACTTGGTTTGTATTCATTAAAGTAAAATGAAAATCCAAGAGTGGAGAAAGAAATGTCTATCATCCACACTATTTTTTTGTTTGTGTTAAATATCATAAATGGTGTGAAAAGAGCTGTTAAGATACAAATATGTGTATTGTTCTTACACCCTTGTTTGCCATATTTGGAAAAGTATAAAGTGAGAATAAAGATTGGCAGTAACAGAAAAGTGCAATGGAAAAAAAAAATGAAACAGATGCTACAGTATCAAAAAAGACTGAGTAAATCTTACTACGATACCAAAAGAAGAATTCAGGACAATTTCTCATAGTCTGGTTTAATTAAACCCTATAGTCAGTGAACAATT
Organism: Macroglossus sobrinus; assembly: GCA_004027375.1. Lineage (NCBI taxonomy): Eukaryota > Metazoa > Chordata > Mammalia > Chiroptera > Pteropodidae > Macroglossus > Macroglossus sobrinus. The sequence goes on from PVKZ01001999.1 coordinate 188,565, forward strand.
GGGTAGGTGAGAAAGGCAGTAGATATTATAAAAAAAAATAGATAATTACAATAATAAAAACTTCACAGTGGGTGACTGAAGGACTAAAGTGGGCCTAGGGATTTAAAGAAATCTATTTAGTGACTAGCCCTCTTTTTAGCTATAAAACCTAGTCCATGAGGACTAAAATATTTTACTTGGACTATTGAAGTTAGCCACAGAGAGGGTATAATCTTTCTGGAATTATTATTTGCCTGAATAATAAACTATTGGAAGTGATGCAAAAGTGAAACTTATTGTTACTTTTTCTGCATCCCCTATAATTTTATTATGTTCCTATAATTGGTGCTCATTTGTGTGTGTGTGTGTGTGTGTGTGTGTGTGTGTGTGTGTGTGTGTGTGTGTATCAGCTTAGTCTGAATGTATTATATCAAATCTCAGATTGGCAGTAATTTTGAATATTTAGACTAGATGGTGAGCCAAGCCACTATTCCTAGTCTCACACAAATTTAAGGTTCTACATTGCGAAATATAAGAAAGAATGTGTTTCACATTTATGGAGACTATTCTACACCAAATTGTCAAATGTAGAGTCAAATGACACTTTAGTAAGCATTTTGTTAACTTTTGCTTAACCAAATTTTTTCTTCACTAATTTTATAAATGTTACTTTTGGAGTATCATAGATTTTGAAGTCTTAGTTTAGAATCAGGGTTTCTTGAAACAAATACATATAACTTTTTTCCTTTTTAAAAATATAAAAAAATAACATGTATAACAACAATGTACACAGTTGTATAATGTAGCATATCAAATAATTGTAAAGCCAATGCCTGTGTGACTGTCATTTAGATTGGGAAGAAACTTATCACCTGCACAGAAGTTCTTCATGTGTTTTTGCTTGATCATCCTGTCTACCATCAGGAGTAACAATGCTAAACTTTATGGTAATTAGCTTTAGACTTTTAAAAATATTTTTACTGTCCAGTATATTCCAAAATGATCCTACTGGTAACACATATGCTGATTTTGTTGGTAATTATTTCTTTGTTTTTATTTGTTTAGACCACATGTTATAGACTGAATGTTTTTGTCTCTCCCCCTACCCTCATTTATATACTGAAATTCCAACCCCTAACATAATGTTACTAGGAGGTGCAGGTTTTGGTAGGTAATTAGGTCATGATGACAAAGTCCTCCTGAATGGGATCAGTGCCCTTATTAAAAAGACCCCAGGAATGTCAGGTCGAGATGGAAGAATGGTATGCTTGCCTTCTCTCATGACCACATCAAGATTAAAATTTAACTACAGAACAGTTATTACTAAAAATAACCTAAAGACTACCTGAACAGAAATTCTACAACTAAAGAAATACAGAAGAAACCACCATGCAACTATTAGGAGGGATGGAGACGTGGAACAAGCCGTTGCCACACCCATATGTGGTGGTTAAAAATCAGGAGAGATCCCACAGCTGTGAAGCTCCCTTCTGAAGAGCAAGGGGTCCCAGCTCCACACCAGCTTTCCCAGCCAAGGGTTCCAGTGCTGGGAAGAGAAATCCACACAACTTCTGGCTGTGAAAAACAGCAGAGATTGTGGCTGAGTGAGGTGGAGGGCTGCTGGAGTCCAAGGAATTCCTCTTAAAGAGCCTTCACACAAACTTATTCACTAACTCTGAGCTTTAGTGCTAGGGCAGCAGCTCAAAAGGTACCAGGGACATATTGGGAAAAACTGAATCATCTGAACTCATGGTGAGGCTGGAGTGGCAGCTTTCTCCCAAACAGAAGTGTTGACAAAAGCCATTGTTTCTTTGCTGAGCCCTTCCCACACCCAGTGTGCAGGCCTAGGTAGCCGTCATATCTACATTTTCCATCAACCTGGCTAATATTGGTCTTTCCTTCCTGGTGATTCCCTGAGACCCTGTCTCATCCAACTTGCAGGCCCACCCAAGCCTTCTTCAGTAGATTTTCCATACAAATAGCCTGTCTTAGCTTATGCTATGAATTTTTCTAAAATCTCTCAAGTATTCATAAAATCTAAACAAGCAACACGTGGCCTCAGCATGCCCTGCACCTCTTGATAGACAGCCCCAAGCATACCACTATCAGTAGCCAGACCTGGTACAAATCTTGGCCTCTCCACACACCTCTAAACTAAGCATGAAGACAGCCATTTGTGGATTGTTTGCTGGCTTATGCCAGGCAGGACACAGGCTGTGGCTAAATATGGGTGTGATGGAGCCCTTCCTAGGAAGCCCCAGGGTCGACATGCCCAGTGGCCAGCTTCCTCTGAGTCTGAGTACTACCCAGTGTCACATCTGAGGATGAAACAACCAAAGAGCAGACTGGGCAGGCACCAGAACCCTGCTAAAGTGAATCCTGCTCTGTAGGGTCACCCCTGCACAACAGCTTCTCCACTGTAGTCACATCCAGTCCTCACAACTAATCAGCCTGTGAGTAGATTGCTCTTAGCGCAAACAGCAACCAAGGCTCAACTACAACAGGAGGGCACACACAACCTCACAATGAACACACATGGAGCACCCACTTGAGGTGACCAGGGAGACTGTGCTACTGGACCACACAGGACACCTACTACATGAGCCTATTCTACTAAGATCAGGGGACATAGCACAACTACCTGATACATAGAAACAAACACAGGGAGGCCTCCAAAAGGGAAAACATAGAAACATGTCTCAAATGAAAAAACAGAGCATAGCTACAGAAAAATAACTAAACAAAATAAAGGCAATCAACTAGATGTAGAGTTCAAAAACTGGTTATAAAAACGCTTAACTCATTCCAAGTGGTGTGCCAGATTTTTCTACTATAGAGATAATATCTTTCACTCTCTATATTTTATTTTTTAAAACAAATCATTAAGTCTAGCTACACTTAGGAGAGAAGGAGTTAAACTCCTCTTCTTAAAGGAATATCAAGGCATTTGTGGGCATAAGTTAAATCCACCACAATTAATAATAATGATACTTTAAGGTCATAAAAATATTGATTCTTCTTAAAGTTCTATCCTCTAATGTTAGCACTGATCAGTAGAATTTTGCATGCAACAATTATTACTGGTTTTCAAAAGATGATTTTTTATTTTATTCCTTCTACCTTTAATCATTGAAATTATTTTGTAAAAATATTTCCCTTCTTTGTTTTTAAAATTTATTTAATTATTTATTTATATTAATATCAGCTTAGCTATTTATTTTATCCTTTGGCTAATAACCCAATATTATCGTTATTTATTTTGTTGCTGAAATGTTTCGCTTTGGTCATTGGGAGCTCTTTCAGGTGGCTACTGTGTCCCTCTGACACGCTCTCTATTCTTCTTTCAGCCTTTCTTACTCTTTGATAATGCAAAATGTTCCAGGATAGTGTTATGGTTTTTCTACTCCAGTTTTAGAATCAAACATTTCTCCAAGGAATTTTGGTTCTCTTTATTGGCAAATGATATTCAGAACCCCAAGTCTTAGTACCTGTTGTACTAAGAGGTGTTTCTAAGCCCTTTCAATGGACAGAGGTAGCAATATATGTATATGTCTATCTATGTATGTATTAAGCTAAAAATGAGTTTGTACAGATGTCAGATAAGACAATTTTACAGTGTTTTGGTAAAACAAAATTCAAACAGATTTAACAACCAGTTTTAATGTAAATAATAATTAAAATAGAAAACATACATAACATATCTCACTATTTACTGTTTACTGTTTCACTTATTAAACACTTTAGCATGAAAACAAATAGAGAAACACTATTAATAAATTTTTTGAAACAGCAAACATTCTAACAAAATTATAGCCATAAATTTAAGAGTTGTGATATTAATGCATATAAATAAAAGGAAGTATTATAATTGGGTATTTTGTATGAAGAGAATATATTATTATTATATATGAATTTGCAACATCTCTTTCAACTATCATTTGTTAATTGATCCTTCCTTAGTCAATCAATCTTAGTTTCTTTAGAGATAAAACAAGAGCAAAAACAAATGTTGATTTCAATTAAAAATACAAGTATTTGTTAAATTAAACATGTACTGCTGCTCACATATGTTTTTATGAACATCGTGACAGTAACAGTTAGCAGAATTTCTATATGGCAAACTACATTTAATAACTCAGGTTGCTACAGAAGGTCTTCCTTTGAGGTGAAATGAAAATTATAAGCTACTGCTAACCTAAACTTAGATTTCATTGTATAATAATTTTTTTAAAAATCTAGAGGCATAATTCATATTTCTTTTATCCTGGGAATTCGATATAAGTTAAAACTTTGGTAAAGAAAATGTTAATCTGAATAAGAAGCATTTGTTAATTTTAAATTAAATTAAATTATGTTTATTATATTTTAGTTAGGAACTATGAAGCTTAGTATGTACAGAGAAAATTCATCATTTTCATAGTATGGTACAGTTAAATGGTACAGAGAATACCTGAGTTAAAATGTTAGTTTTAGAGCTTACTAACATCTGACAACAGTTTCTATATCTGGTCAATTATATATCCATTAAATTGAAAATATTATAAGAAAATTTGGATTCACACATTACTTCAGTCATTCCCTAAATGATTCTCTGCTTAAATGCACAAATAAGCACCAGTTACATAATTAAAAAGAGAAGAGAAAGAAAGACTTTTTTAAAAAAATAAGAGATTTTGCAGAGATACTGAGGAGAAAAGAACAAAGATGAGTGGAAGGTAGGAGGTGACTAGCGTGGAGTAATAATCATAACTTCATGCACTAGATTTCGATTGGGGTTAGAAAGCTCAGCCCTCAGTTGTAACTAGATTAATTGTAAGAAACTGAACAAAGGCAGAGATACTTCCATGTTAGCACTGAGTTGAGGAGGGTCTTCTTCCTGACTCTTTATGAAATCCATGAACATTTAAAAAATTTTTTTTTAATTAACATACAGTAAAATAAATTTTCTTTTGGCGTTTAGTTCTATCAGATTTGAAACATGTATAGATTTGTGCAAGCACCACCATAATCAAGATATATAACAGTTTTATCTAACCCATAAAAAGATCTCCCTTGTGCTATCTGCCCATTTGTAGTCACATGTTCCCTTCTAATCCCTGGCAACCACTATCATTCTCAAACCTCGTCAATGTGTCTTTTCTACCATGTTATTTAAATTGAACCTTGATTACAAATAGCCATTGAGAAGGGCTTTTTACATTTATCAAGAGCATTTATTATTTATCCATGTTATTGCATTAAACAACAGCTTTTTTTTTCTTTTTTATTGCTGAGTAGTGTTCCACTGTATAGATGCATCACAGTTTTGTTTATTGATTCACTCAGCAGAAGACATTTGAGTTGTTTCCAATTTGAGGTTCTTATAGATAAAACTGCAATTTACATTTGTGTAAGGTTTGTGTGTAAAGTTTAGTTTTTATATCCCTTGGGTAAATACCCAAGAATAATATTTCTGTGGTATAGACTAAATGAATATTTAACCTTCCAAGATTCTGCCACACTCTTTTGTAGAGATGCTATACCATTTTCTGTTTTCACTACAAATCTGAGATCAAGTGGTTCTGTTTTTGTCAGCATTTAATATTTTAAGTTTAATTATTTTTAATGTTTTTGTTTTAATTTTAGCTATTTAAATAGGCAAGTTTTAGTGCATTATCATAATTTTAATATTTAATTTTCTAACATATAGTGATGTTAAACAATTTTCACATCGCCACCACTACAGTAGTCACAGGTAGCTGGAATGAGAGAAAACAACCAAATATTTCCCACTGCTTTTGGCTTTTAGAAGTTTCCTTTTCCTTCTAATTGGATCAGAAAATGAGCACTTTTCTTGGAATGTTTGCTTTCTGCATTCTTGATGTGGAGTTGTCATTGAATCTAGGCTAAATAATACCAAAAGAAGAAAATAAACAAAATGCCAATTTGCCATTGGTTCAGTGAAACTACAAAGTCTAGTTTTCTTCCATAATCAACCCACCACTATACTAAATATACTGGGGAATAATTTTGTCTGATCATTGTACCAAAGAAAGTTGTGATTCATGTAAATAATTATAAATTCTTAATTTTATAGATACAATAAGCTTTCTAAATGACCTAATTTTTTAGTTTTAATTTGGAAATTATTGAGGAAAGTTACCCTGAGTTGGAAAGACTAAAATTGAAAGAGCTCAGGATAAATTTATGACAAGTAAAATAAAAAGTAATACAAATAAAACAGTGATCCTAGCATCTTTTGGTAAAATTACTGAAGTTTAATCATTAAGAGAAAAATACAAGTTTTTATGTAAAACAAACTATTGGTAGTAACTTACAAAATATACAATATTTGTCTGGCATCATAAATTTGACAATTATTAAATAATATACACAGATGACTGAGAGGAAGAGACTGCAACCAAATTATCCAATTTATCCTACAAAGGTGTATACAGTCAAGAGGCAACAAAACATCCATGCCGATATGCAATAATTTAGAGATATCACCAAAACACTACATCTGAGAAAAACACTTGTAAAATAATTTTAATCACATAACACATGAAACAAAACAAAGTCCCCAAAATATGAGAAAAATAATAGCAAGAACTAATGGTTAATTATAATAGAAACATGCTAAATAACAGATCTTGAAAGAGAAGAGTTATACTGAATGACATTTAGCCTCTCTAAAATGAATGAAACAATTTAGCAAAATCTGAGGTCTATGAGGAAGAAAGAGGAAGAAAATGTCTTCAAAATCTCATCAAAGATACTGAAAGAAAAAAAGAGAGGTATACAAAAGATGAGAAAAGGTAAATAAAATTATTGACAAGGTCAACTAATTGGAATGAGGAAAATACAGTAGAAAATAGCAGAGAAAAAGAATGAAATCATTAATGAAATTTAAAATACAGTACAACATCTCAATTAACAAGGTAAATAGAAATGAAAGCTAAAAAAGAGTAATGTGAGAAATAAAAGAGAAAAGGAAATGATGGAAAATAAATATGAATGCAAAGGCAGACATAGTTTAAATAGTCATATCTAAAAACATTTTATATTATATAAAATGTGGATAGATTTAATTTGTCTTCTATAATGCAGTCTTAGATGGGATTAACAAAACTAATCAACTAAATGCAGTTTTCAAAATCAGTTGGCATGTTTAGACCAACTGATAAAGTAACGAAAAAATAATTTATTATAGAAATACAGGCAAATGAAAACAAAACATGCACACAAATAAGAATATTCATATTAGATATATCAAAAATTGAGAATAAAGACCCAATGAAGCACCATTAAAAATATATAGCCATCATAAATATGATATTGGTTGATTTCATAGTAATAAATTAACATCATCATAGAGAAACAGAAGAGAAAGAAAAATTAAAAGAGAGGAAAGAAGGGATAAAAAGAAAATAAGAAAATAAGAAAATAAACTTTCTCAAATAGTCAATATACATATATTATACAAATATTTACTAGTAAAAGAGAGTAAAACCTCTCAATTTTCTGCCATAAGAAAAACTTAGAATGTTTACATTTTTTGGCTTTCTTTTTATTAAAATATAATAAGGTTAGATATGATGAATTAAAAGGATGTTGAGAAACACGTTAACTACTTGGAATTTGGGGAAAATACATCTCAATGACTTTAGAATTAAGGAAAAAAATAAAAATTTTAAAGAAGAAAAGTAAAATTTTGAACTACCTAGAAAACAATAAAAAGAAATATACTTTTCTTAATAAATATGAAATGGAGTAAATGCTTTAGGATAGAAAGTTTATAGTGATCTATATTCACTAAAGAAGACAGACAAAAGCTTTAATGAACAATGAATTATCTTTTGAGTTTAAATAACCAACAAAAACAGTAAAACATAAAAATAAAAAATTTTTAATCAGTGTTTTAAATTAAAAAAATTGTAAACTCTCAACAACTTATGAAACAAAAGAAATAAATATGTAAGTAATTTTAGAAAAAAACAAGTTAAGCCATTTTAAAAATAACACTGTATGTGATTTTGTAGAACAAATGGATGACTGTCTAGAGACATACAAAGCATCAAAATTGATCCAAGGTAAAAAGTTTAATTAATTGTACTTTAAAAAATTTAAAAGATCTACTAATTTATATTGAAAAATGAGTTCTAGTTGGATGATGTAGAATTTTACCTAACTTTTAAAAATGAGATAAGCTCAATATTACAGTATAATAATCCATAGAAAACATAAAATTTCAAAATTTACTTTATAATGCTAAATTCCAATTATCCCCTTTGAAGAACATTGTTGACCTCCTATAAGTCAATAAATATCCCAGAAAAGTCAGCTTTAGTGGTAGAGAAAAACTAACAATAGAATAAAGGCAAAAGTAGACTTCTATTACAAAGTTTAAACACAAGCCTTAATAAAGTCAAGTTGATCACAAGTAATATGTACCAAGCATAGAAAAATTATATAATGTTCAACATAAACTAAACTAAAGGTGAAAAAAGTAGGAAATGCAGTAATTTAGAAATGATGGAAGAAAACGTCATGACCTTTAAGATATAGCAATATAAACTATCAAAAATGATGTTCAAAGAAATAAAACAGTGACAAAATAATACGCATGATTTAGTGAACGATGGAACTCTATCAAACACTTTAAGAAAGGCATTTGGAGACCCTGAAGATTACATAAAAATATTTGAAAAAATAATTGCTGGAGAAACCTTCCTTTTCTATTTTTCTTAGTAACTCTGGGCTTTACCTCATGGCTGATAGGGTCTTGCTTACCTGCCTTTTTTGTTTATATCAACTTTAGTTTGTAGCTTCAGTTTTTGTTTTGTTTTGTTTTGTTTTGTTTTAACTTGGACAAAGGAGAGTGTTATATTCTCCATAGTCTTCTTGGACTACAGGCCACAGGCAAAAAGCCTCTTTTAGGAGAGTTTATTACTTTGCCTTTCTGCTTTAGAGAGTTTGCCATTATACTAAGTATATCTTTGTGTTTCTAACCTTACCGAATGCTTAAAGAAGATAACACAGATATTCTTTAGTTTTCTTTTGTAAATACATATTATTTATAATTACATAGTCTTAGAAGAAGATGGCAGACTAGATAAAAGCAAGGTTCATCTCCACCCAGATTCGCATTGAAATTACAACCAAATTATAAAATAACCAACGTGGAGAATCACCTGAAATCCAGCTGATCATAATACATACATCTGATAATATAAAGAAGGAGCCTTACTAAAGCCTGTAGGAAGGGCAAAGTAGTAAATCGGGCTTAACCCATACCCGGGGGTGGTGGAGGAACACTGGAAGGAAGAGTGAAGTTGCAAAGGCTTCCCTGAAGGAGAGGACGGTCCTGGTCTCATTTGGGGGCTCCCCAGCCCAGGGTACTAGCCTAGGGAAGAAGAGATTTTAATAACTCTGACTGTAAGGGGCTGGAATTACATCTGGCTCTAGGACTGTGCAGTCTGCACAGGCAATAGACCTTGGCTAGCACAGTGTGCACATTTTGGGGAAAACAGTTGTGGACAGACCACTGTTGCCTGAACAAGCTGCAATATCTCGTAAGGGAATTGCAAGGGTCTATACTGGCCTGATGGCCCTTGAATTCCCGAGCTCCTGCCCCATCCAATACACAAAGTGCCTGCTGCATGTCGATAGGCAGTTGCCCCTGTCCTGGGGTAGCACATTCAGAACCAAGGTGGGCAACAGCTGACCTTGCTATGAGTGGAAACTTCTACAGTGAGCCATAGTAGTAAATTTACTTAATAGACCCAGGAGACTTCCAGGGACCTTACGCCATACAACACACATATCACCCAGAGTCTCATCCAATTTCAGAGACTTATAGGCAGCTGTTAGGCAGTATCAGGACTTGAGGAATACTGGTCTCTCTGCTAAACTGCCATAGGTCAGGGATGGGGGATAACCGACTGCTGCCTACAGCATTATCTCTTTCACTTACCTATAGAAGCAGCATAGGCAACAACCATTTGTGATCTCTTTCTGATTTCCACCAGGTAACTCTAAGCAATCAAAATCAGCAGCTGACCTTGGCCTATGGGGGAGTCCCACCCAAGGGGCCACAAAACCAATGCATCTGGAAGCTGGCACCAGACCACAGCAGAGCAACTAATCAGGAGTTATTGATTAGTTCCATTAGTGGTACACACAAAGGGTGGTTGTAACAAGTACACCAGCCTACTAGGGCAAATCCCACTCAGTGGGATTAGCTCTTGCAGAGCAGTTCCTAATCTTTGGGTGCAGCCAATTCCAACAAGTAATCAGATTGAGCATTAATCCTATCCACTGATGTACTAACAACAATAAAGGCTTGGTGAAAACAGATCACACACAACCCACACAAAGATCACACACAGAGCTCCTGGCATAGAGAATCAGGGAGAGTGTACCACTGGGCCACACAGGACACCTTCCACATTAAGCCATCTGGCCAAGGCTGAGAGACAAAACAAATATTCCTGACTCATAAAAATGAACACACAGAGGCTAATAAAATGAGAAAGCAAAGAAACATACCACAAATGAAACAACAGGAGAAAACTCCAGAAAATAAGCTAAATGAAATGGAGGCCAGCAACCTACCAGAGACACAGTTCAAAATAATGGTAATAAGGATATTCAACAAACTTATGGAAAGAATGGATGAGCACAATGAGAACTTCAACAAAGAAATAGTAAGCATAAAATAGGACATTTTATGGTTAAAAAAGAACCAGACAGAAAAGAGGAATACAACAACTGAATAAAGAATAGATTCAATAATAGACTGCATGAAGCAGAAGATAGAATCAGAAAATAGTTTAATAGACCTCTGGGACAACAGGAAACATCACAATATTCAGATCATTGGAGTACCTGAAGAAAGAGAGAGTGCAAGGGATTGAGAATCTACTTGAAGAAAAAAATGAAAGAAAACTTTTCTAAACTGGCAAAGGAATTAGACATATGTTAAGGAAGCACAAAGAGTTCCAAACAAGAGGAATTCAAACAGGCCTACACCAAGACACATCATAATTAAAATGCTAAACATCAAAGACAAAGAGAAAATTTTAAAAGCAGCAAGAGAAAGGCAGCTAGTTACTTACAAGGGTATCCCATAAAAATGTCTGCTGATTTTTCAATGGAAACTTTGCAGACCAGAAGGGACTGACAAGAAATATTCAAAGTTATGAAAAACAAGAATTTACAAGCATGAATACTTTCTCTACCCAGCAAGGTTTTTGATTAAAATGGATAGTGAAATAAAGAGCTTCCCAGACAGAAACAAACTTAAGGAATTTATCATTAACAAGCTAGTATTACAAGAAATGTTAAAGGAACTTCTGTAAAAAGAGAAGGGGTAAAAAAGAAAATAGAAATAACAAATACGAATAATAAAATGACAATAACTATGTACCTATCAGTAATCCCTTTAAATGTAAGTGGACTAAATGCTCCAGTCAAAAGACATGGGGTAGCCAAATGGATAAGAAAACAAGACTCATGCATATGTAGTGTACAAGAGACCCACTTTAGATCAAATGACACTCATAGACTGAAATTAAAAGAGTGAGAAAAGATATTTCACACAAATGGAAATTAAAAAAAAAAAGGGCTAGTGATACTTATATGAAATAAAATAGACTTTAAAACAAAGGCTATAATAAGAGACAAAAAAATGATAAAGGGATTGATACATCAAGAGGACATATCCTTGTAAACATATATGCACCCAACATAGGAGCACCTATATACATAAAGTAATTATTGACCAACGTAAAAAGTAGAGGTCAATAGTAATATACTCATAGTAGGAGGCTTTAACACTCCATTGACTCCACTGGACAGGCAAAGAATCAACTAGGAAACAATGGACCTAAAAGACACAGTAGACCAGATAGATTTAATAGATATTTTCAGATCATTTTACCTCAAAGCAGCAAAATATGCATTCTTTTCAAGTGCACATGATAAATTTTCTAGAATAAACCATTTGTTAGAACACAAAACAAGTCTTAATAAATTTAAGAAGATTGAACTCATATCAACCATTTTCTCTGATCACAATGGTGTGAAACTAGAAATCAACTACAAGAAAAAAATGGAAAATACAAAAACACATGGAGGCTAAATAACATACTACTAAACAAGGAATAGGTTATTAATGAAATCAAAGAAGAAATCAAAAGATACTTAGAAACAAATGAAAATGAAAACACAATGATTCAAAATCTATAAGACACAGCAAAAGCAGTCTTAAGAGGAAAATTCATAGCAATAAAGGCCTTCCTCAAGAAACAAGGAAAAGCTCAAATAAACAATCTAACCTTACACTTAAAAGAATAAGGAAAAAAAAAAAGCAAGCAAAGCCCAAAGTGAATAGAAGGAAATAATAAAGATCATTGCCAAAATAAATGAAATAGAGTCAAAATGTTAATAAAACCAAGAGCTGGTTCTTTGAAAGAATAAAGGAAATTGACAGACCCTTAGCCAGACTCACCCAGAAAAAAAGAGAGGACTCAAATAAATAACCACAGACTCCACAGAAATACAAAGGATCATAAGAAAATACTATGAGCAATTATACACCAACACATTGGACAATCTGGAAGAAATGGACACATTCCTAGAAACATACAATCTCCCAAGACTGAGTCAAGAAGAAACAGAAAATCTGAACCTACTAATTACCACTAATAAAATAGAATCAGTAAACAAAAACCTCCCCAAAAACGAAAGTCCTGGACCAAATGACTTCATAAGCAAATTTTACCAAACATTCAAAAATGAATTATCACCTATTCTTCTCAGAAGATTCCAAAAACTTCAAGAGAGAAGCCTCCCTAACTTCTTTTATGAGGCCATTATTATCTTGATTCCAAAACCAGATAAAGACTTTACAAAAAGAGAAAACTATAGGCCAATATCTCTTATAAACATTGATGCAGAAATCCTCAACAAAATGTTAGCAAACCGAATTCAGCAATACATTAAAAATACCATACACCATTATCAAGTTGAAATTATTCCTGGCAAGCAAGGTTGGTACAATATTCGCAAATCAATTAATGTGATACACCACATTAGCAAACAGAACTTTAAAAACCATCTGATTATATCAATAGATGCAGAAAAAGCTTCAACAAAATCCAGCATCCATTTATGATAAAAACTCTCAGCAAAATAGGAATAGAGGAAATATACCTCAACATAATAAAGATTATATATGACAAACCTACAGCTAACATCATACTCAATAAGGAAAGGCTAAAAGTGTTTTCCTTAAGATCAGAAACAAAACAAGGATGCCCACTTTCACCACTCCTCTTCAACATTGTATTGAAAGTCTTAGTCACAGCAAAAAGGCAAGAAAGATAAATAAAAGGCATCTGAATTGGAAAGGAAAAAGTGAAACTCTCATTCGCTGGTGACATGAAATTATATATATAGAATCCTAAAGACTCCACCAAAAACCTGTTACAACAGATCAATGAGTTCAGTAAGGTAGCAGGTTACAAAATCAATATTCAGAAGTCAGTGGCATTTTTATACACCAATGATGAATTTCCAGAAAGAGAAATTAAGGAAACAATTCTGTTTACAATTGCATGAAAAACAATAACATACCTGGGAATCAAATTAACCAAGGAGGTAAAAGACCTGTTCTCAGAAAATTACAAGACATTGAAAAAAGAAATTGAAGAAGATACAAATGAATGGAAGCATATTCTGTTCTCATGAGTAGGAAGAATCAACATCATTAAAATGGCCATACTACTTAAAGCAATCTATTAAATTCAATGCAATTGCAATACAATCCTTATAAAAATACTAATGGCATTTTTCAGAGAGATAAAACAATAATCCTAAAATTTATATGGAACCATAAAAGACTCCGAATAACCATGGCAATCTTGAGAAAGAAGAACAAAGTTGGAGGTATCATATTACCTGATATCAAACTATACTGTAAGACCTTAGTAATCAAAACAGCATGGCTCTGGTATGAAAACAGAGACATTGATCCATATAGAGAGCCCAGAAATAAATTTATGCCTATATGATCACTTAATATATGACAAAGGAGGTAAACAGATAAATTGGGGTAAAGACAGTTTCTTTAATAAATGGTGTTGGGAAAATTGGACAGTTACTTGCAAGAAAAAGAAGTTGGACCACCTTCTTACACCATATACAAAAGAAGACTCAAAATGAATTAAAGACTTAAATGTAAGAACTGAAACCATAAAAATTCTATAAGAAAACATAGGTAGTAAACTCTCTGGTATTACTAACAGTAATTTCTTTTCATATATATCTCCTCAGGTAAGGGAAACAAAAGAAAAAATAAACAAATGAAACTACATCAAACTAAAAAGTTTTTGTACAGCAACAGAAACCATCAACAAAACAAAAAGGCAACTAACTAATTGGGAGAAGATATTCACTAAGGATATATCTGATAAGAGGTTAATTTCCAAAATATATAAAGAACTCATACAACTCAGCAAAACAACAACAACAACTACAACAACATCAATCCAGGCAGAAGACCTGAACAGATACTTCTCCAAAGAGGAAATACATCTGGCTAATAGGCATATGGAAAGATGCTCAAGATTGCTAATCATCAGAGAAATGCAAATTAAAACCACAATGAGCTATCACCTCACAACTGTCAGAATTACTGTCATCACTAAATCAAAAAATAGGTGTTGGTATGGATATGGAGGAAAGGGAACCTTCATACTTTGTTGATGGGATTGCAGATTGGTACAGCCACTGTGAAAAACAGACTGGAGGTTTCTCAAAAAATTAAAAATGGATATACCTTTTGACCCAGCAATTACACTCCTGGTTATTTATCCAAAGAAAACCAAAACAATAGTTCATAAAGATCTATGCATCCCATTATTCATGACAACACAATTTACAATAGCCAAGATATGAAAGCAACATAAATTACCATCAACAGATGTTTGGATAAAAAAATTATGGTTCATATATGCAATGGAATATTACTCAGTCATTAAAAATAAAATCCTACCATTTGCAATGACATGGATGGACCTAGAGTTTATTATGCTGAGTGAAATAAGTCAGACAAGAGAAAGAGAAATACTGTATGATTTTACTTAAATGTGGAATCTAAGAAACAAAAAGAACAAACTAATCAAAAACAGACACACATATATAATGGACAATCTGGTGATGGCCAGAGGGGAGGGAGTTTGGGGTCTGGGAGAATGAGATGAAGGGTTAAAAAGTACAAATTAGTAGTTGATAGATGGTCATGAGGATGGCAAGCATAGCATAGGAAATGCAGTTAGCATTAATATATTGATTACGTGGAAAACCAGAGGAGAGAAGGATCAAGTAAGGGGATTATTTTATAAACTATACACATGTCAAACCAATGTACAGTACACTTAAAACTAATTAAAATAAATAAATTTATGAAAAAAATAATAATTATGTAGTCTTCATAAGTACACAGGATATGCCAAGGTGCAGTAGGCTAGAGTTTACTAAAAGGAAACAAGTCAATAATAAAATGAGCTCAGTGTAGAATAGACAATTCACTACAAAACATCTCTGAATGATCATTAAAAGCATGGAAATGTTCTCCCCATAATTATTCATTAAGAAAGTACAAATCAAAACCATGAAAGTCTGAAAAAAAGCCAAATGATAAAAGGTTGTGGACTAACTGGAGCTCATATTATTGGTGGCAGTGTAAAATGTTACATCTAGTTTGGAAAAATGTTCATAGCAGTTTTATTCAGAATGTCCCAAACTGAAAACATTCCATACATCAATAGGAGAATGAGTGAAGATCTTTTGGTATATTAATAAAAGAAAATCCTAAATAGAAATAAGAAATTACTGGTACATGCAGACCATGAGTTAATCTCCAAATCCTTATGCTAATTGAAAAAAAAAAAGCCTCAAACAAAAGAGAGATATTGTTTAATTTTATTTTTATGACATTGATGAATAAGCAAATCTTATCTATGGTGGAAAAAAGTAGAAAAGCTATGCTTCATGCATGGGGGCAGAAGCATAAAGGGCACTAAGGAAACTCCTGGGATGATAGTATTATTCTATATCTTGATAGCATTATAGATTACATGGATGTATGCATTTGTTAAAACAGTAAAAACACACTTAATATTACAGTATTTTTACTTAGAATAAAACAATTCATATGATCAATTTTATTACATTTTATTCTTAGAAGTTTATGAGATATACTCAGACTGTTTCTCCCAAGCTTTTATAATTAGGAATCACTTAGCTTATTTATTAAAAATATGGATTTCCAGATCTTTTTTCAGAACATTCTGATTCTATAAATTTGAATTTCAATTTATCATTATTATAAGTGTCATAGATAATTATTTTAATTTGGCAAACACTGTTTTAAGAAATATACATTTGCCTTTATTCTATAAGCCAAAATTTCAAGGCTCAATGACCTCTATCATTTGTAACCACAGGAATATACCTTCACTATTTTTATTTCTTTCATCACTGATATTTAAAATCAATTTTCACAATCATGTTGATATTTGTAAAATATGTAGCTTAGCATAGTCTTTCTTTCAAAGAACTAGTCTTTATAGAAAATTATGATATTAGAAAATATATAAAAACTATAATTTTTAGGAATACTTTAAATATCCTCAGGAAGACTTATTTTCTGATATTACCACATAATTAGAAAAATAATTTGATGTTATTAATTCCAGAGTTTGGTAAAAGCTGCTTAATAATCAGGCAGCCTTAATTCATCTGAACATTTTCTTAACCATAATAGGAGATACTATTCTTTTTGTCTATTTAACATTGAATGAGAAATTCTATAAAAACATCAGATTTCAACAGAATGATTTAGAGTATAAATATAGGAAGTAGATATGCTTAGTGAGAACACAAGCTTGAAAATAAAAGTTTTATCTTTGCTATTTCTCTTCCACGTGTGAGTCAATGTGCATTTGTGTGTGACTATGTGTGTGTGTGTGTGTATAGATATTAATTAGTTCTTATAGTTTAGATTAGTTCTTTCTTACAATTTACATGTGTTCTTTCAAAAAAGGGAAGGAAAGGGGAATCTCTTTGTTAAAATTGTCCACACCGTAATGTATATACTCTGCTGTTTTTCACATTTACACTCAGGATTGCTCTAACATGTTTTGGTTGAATTGGCCTCAACTTTAAGACTCCAAGTGCCCTGTAACTTTTCATCCAGACATATGAAAGCTGGAAGTTGTCAGGAACACCTAGAGGTATACATAGATTTTTCTAAGTAATATCAAGTGTTCAGGTGAGAGCAGAGGTTAGCTTACTCATTATTGTACATTATATATACATAGAATAATCTTTTTGAATGAAAGACAGAATTGAGCAAGCTATTCTGGAGGAATTTACTGCTGCTATTAGAAAAAAGATAAACTTTTGTGAATATAGACATATTGCAATAATAATGACACACAGTGTTTCTGGAGTAAATAAGAATGTTTCCTTCATATTTAGTTTCTGCTACTCTGATATTTATATGCATCATTTTTAATTTGATTTAAAAAAAAACTACAATAAAAAGTTATGAGCCAAAAGGTAAAGCTTTCAATAAAGCCACTTTTTTTTTGGTCAAATATATCGAATAGCCAGTTGGCTATTTTCTATTTTTACACCAATTAATCTATTTTTTAAAAGTATTAGTTTTTGAGAAATTTAGATGGACTCATTCCACCACGTTAGTGGAAAAACATTTATTTATGTAGGACAGATTACAAAGGAAATTGTTCCTTTTTAATTCAATTTATTTGGTCTGTTACCTATGAATAATTATGTTGATGCTCCACATTGTGTTCTACAGAATGGGAATCACACATGCCTTTTGAAGGAAGTGGGATGCAATGAAATAAAAATTGTTTTGAGGTAAAACAAATTTGCCATATTAAAAATTTATTTTATAAAGATATTAATTTTCAACCTCTCGATACCTAATTACTTACATATGAAATAGTTCTAAACATATATGAACATTTGAGATAAAATTCACTTTTAAAAATAATTTGTAGCATGAGTTTAAAAAATGCCTTTTTAAAATTTTAAAGAAAAAGAACAACCAAAGTGCAAAATCAAATTCATTTTTAATATTTGCCTTTACTTAATTCCTGAATTCCTCCATGCACTATTTGTTATTTTATTCCTCAAATGACTCGGTATGCCTAGGAGTCTAATTAAACTAAGTGTTCTGTAATTCTGTCATTCATTATTCAAGAAACCTCCTGCTGTCATTTTAACTTTCAGGGTTCTCATGTTCTTTTGAATTTCCATGAAAATAATCAGCTGAAGTGATATAGCAAAAGCAGAATGTTATTTTCTTTGAGTACCTTTATGTGTATATTGAAACCTGGGGACGTAACTATGTTGCGATTATTTAAGGGTTTCTTAAAACTTTTATTCCTTGTTTTAGTTTACAATCTTTTTGGCTTACAGTCTTTTCAATTCTTCTGGCACACATTCAAGTTATCTGGTCACACATGATATATTTTTTTAAATAAATGAAAGCTACTAATTTTACTATCTTTATATTTCCTTTTGTTGTTAAATTCCATGATCAAGAAAATAAACTAGTAATATTATTCTTAATAATTCACAGAGTTTAGAGTACAGAGTCTGTAGAATTTTGAGATTTACTTCTCTTTTTTATTTATTTTTTAAAATATTGCCTTCTTTTGTTGTCTTTGCATTAGCTATGTTGATTCTTCATAAGTATTTTTTTTTCCTTCCACAAAAAGATTCTGGAACAAATCAGAACAAACTCAACACTTATAACAATGTTTTATGTTACTAATGTCAAGTTTTTTTTAAATTTTGTATTGCATAATCTTGAGTTTTCTGTTTGTGATTTCTTTGCTTATTTTACTTTAAGAAGGGTGAATTTGACTGGAAACCAGTGCTAAACCCATCTCTTCTTAAAAGTTATTAAAACTATAGTTACACATTTATTGTCTCTACTCTCAAATCTCCCAGTACTTTTGAAATCATTGCAGTTAGACTCATGTTCCCAATAATGAGCTGAAAACAATCAAATCAATGTCACTAGTGAGTTCTATTTTGATAAATTCAACAATTACTTACTTGTCCTAAAATTGCTTGATCTCATAGCAACATTCTACATACTCAATATTCTAATCATTGTCCTCTTTAATATAGCCGTGTGGAAGAAACTCTTAATTATTATGTTATCTGTTTTTTTTTTCCTTTGTCTGCTGTAATGAAGTTTTAGCTTGACACATTGCCATTTCCTTAAAAACTATACTTCCAACTTCTGTAGCAGCTAAGTAGGACCATAACACTAGGTACTTGCCTTTGGGATGTGCAGAAGTGATGTGTGTCTTTTCTGAGTCATGGCCTTAAAATAAATAGGAGTAAACTTCCTTTGCCACCTTCTTTTTTACTCTAGCTAAGAGATGACTGGAACAGGAGTAGACTTATGGACCCAGATTTGGAAGCCACATTGAGAATGACAAGCCTGCCTTACAAGTCTGGACTGTGAATCCCTGGACTAATACATTAAAAAATTGATTTATATTTAATCCAATGCATGTTCAGATCTTATTTTACAATACCCTAGCTTGTACTCTAACTAATATAAATATTTTTACTATTCTGACAGGATAACTTATTTTGCTGGTTTCCCTGCCTCTTATTTGGTCACTGCTTCTATGTTCCTCTTCCTTTTCTTTATTGCTGAAACATTTTGCTCCCCAGGCTTTAGTTCCCACTCTTTTCTTTATAGAATTCTTGGTCGCATGGTTTTAAATGCCACCAGTATGTCAACAACTTCTGTGAAATATTTCCTTTTAAACTCCATTAAGTGACATTTTCACTTGGAAAATTAATAGGAATTTCGAATGTAAAAAGAAATCTTGATTTTGTCCTAAGTTTTCTCCTCCATCTTTTCACCTTAGACAATGGTACTAATCACCAACATGCTTAATATGTCAACCTTGCTCTTCTATCTCTCGCTTTAAACCTCATTAGGATGTAGGAATTAATTTCTCTACAAAATACTTTATTAACTCCTTAACCTCAGTTTAACTATTATGACAGTAACAAAAGTCATTATCTTCTCTTATCTTGATCACTTGGACTAGTCTTTCCTTGCAACACTGTAAAATTTTCTCCATTCAACAAATCTCAGGATAATTTTTACATGTCAATCAGATCATTCTGCTCTCTTTCTCCAAATCTTCTGAAGACTTCTTAAAATGAAATCTAAATTTCTCAGTGTGTTCTTCTGAGTTGTACAAATATTCCTTGTCTGTGACTTTATTTTTTCCCATTCACAGCCTTATCTTATTCTGTTAAATCCACATTGCCTTATAACCTGTTGCTCTGTTTTTATCATAGCTCTCATCACCAATAGATGTTATGCTACATGCCAGCATGTGTTATATGTGTGTGTGTGTGTGTGTGTGTGTGTGTGTGTGTGTGTAGATGTACATATAGGTGTGTCTCCATATACTTAACTGTACATTCTAGAAGAAAAAGGTTTTTTTTTTTTTATTTGTTTATTACTGTATCCTGAGAGTCAAATGCAGTACCTGGCAAATAAGAACATTCACTGTGTGATACATGACTATGTCAATGAACAAATAAAAAATAAATAAAATTTATCTGAGAAGCTAAAAGCTGAAACATATCTACACAGAAGAATAGAGTGACAAATGCAAGAGGTCTATGTGAAATGCTGGAAGTAGATGTGCTGCACATCCAAGAAACTGTAAATATTTGAACACTGCTGAAAGCACATATTGGATTAGAGAAATGAGAAAGTATTTGATTATGATACACAATTAGATCATTAAATTTTATCATAGAAAAATTTAAAAGCCAAAAATTAATTTTACAAAATAATTTTGAATTGAACATCAATAATATTTATTGATAAATAATATATATTATATATATTTAATATATATTATATATATATTTAATATATATAGTATCTTATATTTATATATATATCCTCTTTTTCAGTTTTTTATAGTCATTTAACTTAAATCATGAACCTTTTGGATTAATTTTCTTTGATTTTTATATTTTTTCTCTGTTTTCACTTGACTTGCTTTTAAGTTCTTCAGTATTTCCCCAATTCTTTCATCTCACCAATATACTACATTTTTTTTGTAATCATAATTTTAATTTCAAATATTTTTTTTTCTTTAACAATGCTCCTCATGATAGATTATTTCTAGTTTGTGATTATTATGAATAAAACTGCTGTGGACATTTTTATGTAAGTTTTATTGTGGACACTTAGTTTTATACCACTTGATGAAATACCTAGGAGTAGAATTGCTGGGTCATAGAATACACAATGATCAATCTATAGGAAACTTCCATAGTTTGTAAATGTGATTGTACAAGTTTATATTTACAAAGCAATATGTAAAAGTGTCAGCTGCTTGATATAATCACTATCAGTTGATGTTATTAGTCTTTTTAATTTTTGCCATTTTTGTGAGTATAAATTGCTATCTCATGGCATTTTTAATTGGCATTTGCCAGATTATTACTTATTTTGAGCACTTTTGCAAGTGTTTATTCTTCATTTGTATGATCTTTTCTAAAGTATCTGTTCAATCCTTTGTCCATTTTACTTATCTGTCTATTATTGAGGTGTAGAAATTCTTTATGCTTTGAATAAGGTCGTTTGTCACACACACACACACACACACACACACACACACACACACATACACACATATATATAATCCCCCCCCCACCCCAGTGTGTGGCTAGTCAATCCACGTTTTTTTTGCTTCCATATGTGATGAATGTATGTTTTTACTTTTTGATGATGTATTACTCAATATTTTTTCTCTATGGTTATTTGCTTTATGTGAACTATCCTAGACAGATAATGAAACTATTTGTCTAAGTTTTCCCAAAACTATTTTTAGGACTATAATCACCTGATTATAATTTTAGGGGTTGACTATACATGTGATTATTTGTCCCTACAACATTTACTGAGATTTTCATTTTACATAGACTGCTTTAAGGATTATTAAAAACCACTTAACCATGTGAAACTATTTCAGAACTTGTTCTGCAACACTGACCTATATGTCTGTCTTTATATAAATATCATACTTTCACAATTACTCTTCCTTTAAAATGAATTGTAATATCAGATAGCAAAAATATTTTAACTTGTTTTTCTTTTTCAATATTTGACTATTTTAGGTTTATAGTACTGACACATCAATTTTGAAATCAGCTTAATTTCTTTATTGTACCTGTTGTAATTTCAACTGTAATTGCCCCAATATTTTAATTTGGAGAGAGTGATGCCATAATACTGAGCCTTCTAATCCATAAACATAGTATTATTTATTTTTATTTAAGTTGTTTTAAAATTTCCCTTAGTGTTTTGTTCACATTTTCACTTTCTGTTTTTTTTTTTTTTACATCCCTTGGTGGTTGCATTCAATTCCATTTCTTAAACAAAATTTACATGACACTTTTAAATTTATAACTTTATAAATTTAAAGACCTCTCCTCAAAGTCTATATTCAATTATGAAAATGTCTTTCAGATAACTTCTAAACATCTAAATCTCAGTGTCTAAAATAAACTATTTCTCCAAAATCTACCCTTAAATGACAGTAACTCTAACTTTTCTGTTTCTCAGACTGATAATCTTAGAGTCATCCTTGTATACCTCTCTTTCTTCATATTAAACATCAAATCTATTAAGAAAATCTCTTGTTTCCACCTTTAAAATGCATCCAGAATCTGAACACTTCTCACCAATGTATTATTACCCTGGACTGAGCCACCATCTGTCTTTAATAGCCTCTTTACCCTTTTTTTCTATTGGCCGTATAGCTTGTTTTAGTTTATTTTCAAAAGAGCAGATAGAGTAATCCTGTTAAAACACAGATTAGATTATATCAGTTCTCTGCTCAAAACACTGTTATGTTATTGTTTCTCAGATTTTGTTTTCTATTACTCTATTTCTCATTCTACTCCAGTCAGCCCAGTTTCTTTATTCTTTTTCAAATACACCAGGCACATTTTTGCTTGTGTTTTTGCTCCACCATTTTCTCTACCTGGTATGTTCTTCCCCTACATATCCATTTGGCTATATGCCTCGCATTCTGCAAGTCTGTTTAAATATCATCTTCCCAAAGATTACCCTGACCATCCTATTTATTATGACACTCCAGGTATCTCCCATTCCTAATACTCAGCATTTCTTATTTCTTTCATCTTTTTACATCTTTTTTCTTTTCCAATATTAATCACTAACATAACATAAAATTAATACATTTGTAAAGCTTATTATTTGTTATCTGAATATTAGCTGTTTATTATCCATTTATCTCAGTAAAATGAAAGTTCCTTGAAGACAGGCACATTTTTCTCTTTGTTTACCCATGCATCAAAAAAAAAAAAAAATGCCTGGTACTAGTGAGTCCTCATGAAATATTGGCTGAATGAATAAACAGATAAATAAATGAATAATATTTTTATCTTGAATTGTTTATTGCTCATGCTTTTATGAGACTAATTCTTCTTAGACTAGCTATTTCCATAAGGTTCATATAGTATTGGGCCAGGGTCTTCTTCAAAGAGAGCAGGAATTATTTTTATAATAATATGTATATATTACCTATAAAGTAAGTTAATTCCTGGCCCTTATAACTAAGAATATACTTACAATTTAGAAACCTTTTCTCTATTCCTCCCTAATTACTTGCTTCAATTGATTCTTTAAGCAAATTGTAATTTACTCCCCCACACTCATTCCAGACTACATCCAGAGATGCTCTATTTGCAGCCCACTGAATTTTATCTTATTTTCCAAACTGAGTATTTTTTTATTTCCTCAGATTATGCAATTTATTTGAGAAAAAATGAAATTAATAACAGGAAGAGTTAACATTCAAAAGCAATAATTGTAATGTCTAACA
Source organism: Macroglossus sobrinus (assembly GCA_004027375.1). Taxonomy (NCBI): domain Eukaryota; kingdom Metazoa; phylum Chordata; class Mammalia; order Chiroptera; family Pteropodidae; genus Macroglossus; species Macroglossus sobrinus. The sequence goes on from PVKZ01001999.1 coordinate 212,537, forward strand.
TTCTAATAATCCTCACTAAGTGACTTGCATTGTTCTAAGTGATACATGTATATATACATAGATATACAGTAACTCATTTAATTTTTTCAATGACACTATAAAATAAGTAATACACATATCCATTTTAAATCAAAGCTATTAAGATAAAAATTTTAAAAGTTTGCTGAAGTTTTAAAGCTTTTAAATGTTACAGATAGGATTTGCCATGCTAACATAATGACTTCAAAGTCTATGTTCTTGAATGCAATACAGAGAAATGTCCTCTGTCTTTTTTTATAAGATGCACATCTTTAAATGTTCCCTTTTTCAAAAACTAAATAAAAAAAAGGAAATTGATTTTATTCAGGTTATTGCAATACAGAGAGCACCCAAGATTTGAAGATGAGAATGTGTTGGCAGGATGATATTGCCTTTTACTTTTATAAGAAACAGTAGATGTGTATAGATGATTTATAGTCAGACTAATTTTGCAATCAGGGGATGTCTCAGTGAATCTGCAAAACAAGAAATATTTCTCTCTAGCTACTTTAGAGGGACAAAGAGTTCAGTTTCTTTTTCTTGAGACCAAAAAAAAAAAGGGGGGGAAGTTGGGTATATCTCTGGCTTTGTTAAGTTTAAGCAATGGGTCAAAGATCCATGTTTAGCTTTTTCATAGGTAGACGAGGGTGTCATCTGAGAGTATTGTGTAAGGCATTAAAGAGTCAAAAGCAAGTCTAAGTAAATCCTATGAGGAAAGATGGTTCTTTGTGGTAAGCTATTTTCTAGGAGACAGAAGTGTTGGGGAGATTTGTTAACCATTGCTGTGTTTAGTGCTTAGATGAAGTTAAACACTGTCATCTCCTAGGGGCTTTTCATGTCTCTACTTAACCTCCCTGTCATTTGTCCAGTTTTTCTTGTGCATTGTGGTTTGGGGTTACAATATCTTTTAATACTATTAAAACTTTCTGACATGAGAAGGTAGAAAATTTTTTCTTAATTGTGTTACTTAAAATTGGAAGGTCTAAAAATAAAATAAATACTAGGTCTAACAACACACGAGAAATACTTAGGACAATAAAAGCATTTCCATAGCACATGTGTTACTTATTTCTATGATTTTATACATTGTTTCCTTCTTTGGCACTTTCCTTTTTATTTCCTGGATACGTGTCCTTATCATTATTCAAGGAGATATTTTATAATCAAACCAGTTTTAATAATTTCACTTCATTCTCTAACAAAAAGTTCACTATGCAGACATCTTTACTATTCTGCTAAATTTTGTAAAATCAGAACTAGTAAAATATTTCCAGATAATTCTAAGGGAATTTTATTATTGGAGTGAAAGTTCTTTAAAGTATTACTGAAAAAGTTTGGTACTTATTTTTTAGAAACACACAAAGTAATTATAAGCTATAGAATGTAAGGTAGGCCTATATGAATTGATTGAGGTTATTTAACTGATTATTATTATGTAACATATTAAAAATATATCAAATATAGAATATTTACAAGTGTTTTTTATTACTTAGAAAAAGGGTTTGACTTTTTTATGAGATAGGTCATATATTGAAATTCATCACTTGTATACCTAACTCATTATCTACAAGCTGCCAAGAGCGCAGACAGCCTTATAGCCAAAGAAAGTAGAATGCAAAGGTAATAATAATAACCTTGCAAGAAAAAAATAGAAGTTCCCCGGATCATTTACCTTCCTAGAATGTAATGAAGATGTTTGAATTTTGCTAAAACCAATAATCATGGTATTAATGTTTTCATCAAAAGATTTGTTATTTTCATTAAAGTAAATGTGTTTCTATTTAAGTCTATATTTTATGTGAATAAGCATGAGAACTTTTATAATGTTATTAATCATTTATTCAAGCCCCAAAATAAAGCTAAGTTAAAGACAGTAATGAGTTATTTACATAGTGAAACAATATAAGAAAAATGATATGTAATGACATAAAAATGAGGTTTACATTTTCCTTCTTCGGAGAAATAAGATAGCAGATGACCATAATTTATTTGAAACAATAAATAGTTAACAATTAAAGTTACTATCAAACATGAGTCTCAAATATTCAAAATGAATATTACCCAGAGAATGTGGGGAAATCACAGTTATAATTGGCCCAGCCATTATTCGAAGAGTGCTTTCAAATTCAGTTCCTCAGATTTAATAGAAATAAAAAAATTGGAGACAGTACAGTGGAAAGGAAAAGAGATCATTAAATGGCAGAAAATCATAAAGAATTACATTTGCATGACTTGGATAAAACAGGTAATGAGAGGGTTTAATAACATCGCTGTATGCAGTGATGTGAGCGATCTGGTATATGAGTAGATGAATAACTATTCTCCCCTTGTGCCAGAGCAGGACCAAAGAATTGAGAAAAACTGCGACAGAAATAATTTAGGCTAAAAATTAGAAAATGTAGGAAATACCATTCTACCATTGTCTTCAAGTTCATATCATTCTCCAGAGTTTCAAAGAAAAAAACTGCATAGACTTTTTAAAGATGTTATTTAATTAATTAGTCATTTCTTTCTAAATCTAATTTTCCTCATTTATAAATGATGAGTAGTTGTGAATATTTTTATATATGTTCATTTATTTAGATTAAATATAATAAGTGATTTTAATAATATTGGGTATTTGGCATGGAGAATTTGGTGGGTAGAAAAACAGTATAAGGTTGCACTAATCCATCATGAGATACCCTTTATTTTTTCCAGATTTAAGAACAAACAACATTGGGCTGTCAAATGGAGAAAGAGCAGTAATAATCACTCCATCGTTAATTGTTATATATAATAAGTTGTACTCCTTGAAGTCCTTATTTTAATTTACATTGGGCTATATTAACCATTTAACTGAGTGTTTATGGGGTCCCATTTTATTAAGCTAATTTGTAAATGTTCGGCCTTAATTTAATTTTAATTCATTATTTATTTTGTCAAAGCATTTATGAACAATATGAAATATTTTAAAATAATGTGAACTATGACTATAAGGATTTTAGGCAGAGTTATAGTTAAACAGAGACAATCTTCTTTCTTCCACTATATTTTTAGCTATCTTCTCAAGATCATAGGCAGCAAAATGTTTAAATTTAGTGGAATTCCCAGGTTTAACATAGTTTGAACCCTAGTATTAAGTCCATAAAGTTTTTGTCAGTTGATATATTTTAGGACATGTTAGTTAATTTAGAACCTAGGTTGTAAAGATAAAATTGCATATTAGTACTCTTTTTTTTATCTTAGTATATGGCTTTATATTATATTTGTAGATACATAATTTTTCTATTATATTTATATTGAAATATATGTATATCATAATTTAATTACCATTTATTTTCTCCCTCTATATCTACAGTTTTTAAAGGTTTTTTTTAATTTTTCAATTACAATTGACATATAACATTATATCGTTTCAGATGTACAAAACTGTAATTATATCTATATAACTTATCAAGTAATTACCTTGATAAATTCAATACACATCTGAAACCGTATATAGTTATTACAATACTACTAACCATATTCCCCATGCTATACTCTATAATCCATGACTATTTTGTAACTACCAGTTGTAGCTCTTGATTCTTTTCTTCCTCACCCCTCCACCCAAAATTCCTGCCCCCAATCTGGCAACCATTGTGGGAGCCCAGAACCATGCTTAAACTTCCCGTTTACTTAACAGTACACCCAGCCCCCTTACGGTCTCAGTTGTTCCAGGAATGCCCCACCGCCCACGCATAACTGCTGGTACTCTGGTGATAGGCTATTGCTGTGCATACCTACCTCCTCCCTGTCCCCCGCTTCCTGCGACCCTCACCGCTCCTCACCCCACCTGCTAAGAACCAATAAGATTGTGCCAAACACCCGCCCGCCTAAGTAGACCTGCCCCGCTTTGTCTCAGCTGTATAAATACGTTTGTTCAAAAAATAAAGTTTGAGGCTTGATCAGAATACTGTCTTGCCTCCGCTCCTTTTTCTCGCCCGTTTTTCTCAGGTTGGATCCTCCTCGCCCCCACGAATAACTAGGTCCCGCGGGTCGGGACAAACCATCAAAATGTTCTCTGTATTTATGAGCTTGTTTCTATTTTGTCCTATTCTCTAGATTTCAAGTATAGTAAAATCATATAAAATTTTTTTGACTTATTCCACTCAGCACAATACCTTACAGATCTATTGGTGTTGCAGTAGATGGCAAGATTTCATTCTTTTTATGGTTGAGTAATATTTCATTGTATATATGTACCACCTCTTCTTATCCATTCATACATTAATGAACTCCCAGGTTGCCTCCATATCTTGGCTATTGTAAATAATGCTGCACTGAACACATGGATTCACATGTCTCTTCAAAGTAGTGTTTTGGGTTTCTCCAGATACCCAGAAGTGTGAGATTATTGTGTCCTTTTTTATCTCTTGTTATAATCTTTGTTTTAAAATATGTTTTGTTTGGTATAGGTATTGCTATCTCAGCTTTTGTTTGTTTGTTTTCATTTTCATGAAATACCATTTTCCATCCCTTTACTTGCAGTGTGTGTGTGTGTATTTCCATCTGAAGTAGATCTCTTATAGGCAGCATATTTAAACATCTTGTTTTATCCATTCAGTCGTATCTTTTGATTGGAGCTATTAATCCATTTATATTTAAATAGTTATTAATAGATACATAGTTATTGCTATTTTATTATTCATATTTATTATTTTTTTGCATTCTTCTACTTTTTCTTTAAGAAGGCCTTTTAACTTTCCTGTAATACTGGTTTGATGGTAATGAACTCCTTTACCTTTCTCTGGTCTAGAAAGTTCTTTATCTATCCTTTGATTCTAAACGACAGCTTTTCTGGGTAGAGTTATCTTGGTTGTAGGTCCTTTCTTTCCATCATTTTGATCATAGCATGCCTATGCCTTCCAGACTGCAAAATTTCTCTTGAGGAATCAGCTGACGGTCTTATGGGAGGTCCCTTTTAGGTAACTAAGTGCTTTTATCTTTCTACTTTCAAGATTTTCTCTTTGTCTTTAACCTTTGTCATTTTAATTAGTATGTGTCTTGGTGTGGGCTTCTTTGGGTTCATCTGGTCTGGAACTGTCTGTACTTCCTGGGCTTATATGTCTATTTCCTTCACCAGGTTAGGGAAGTTTTTAGTCTTTAGTCTTTGAATAAGTTTTCAATTTCTTGCTCTCTCTTATCTCTTTCTGATACCCCTGATACAAATGTTGTTACACTTGTTGTCCAAAAGATCCCTTAAACTATCCTCATTTTGGGGGGATTCTTTTTACTTGTTGCTGTTCTGATTGTGTTTTCTGCTACCTTATCTTCTAGGACACTGATTAGATCCTCTGTTTCATCTAAACTACTATTGATTTCTGCTAAAATATTGTTCATTTAAATTATTGTATTCTTCATTTCTGACAGTTTTTTATGTTTTCTGTCTCCATTTTATGTTTACTATTTTTTTGTTAAAGTTCTCACTGACATTATTGAACATCTTTATCACTAGTATTTTAAACTCTGTATCTGGTACATTGTTTGTCTCCATTTTATTTAGTTCTTTTTCTGGAGCTTTGTTCTATTCTTTCATTTGGGACTTGTTTCTATGTTGCCCCTTTTGTAGGCTCCTTGTGTTTGTTTCTATGTATTAGGTAGAGCTGCATTGTCTCCCGGTCTTAATAGAGTAGCCTTATGTAGTAAGAGTTCTGTGGGACCCAGTGGTGCAGTCTCCCTGGTCACCTGAGCTGGGTGCTCCAAATGTGTCCCTTATGTGGGTTGTGTGTGCCCTACTGCTGTAGTCGAGCCTTGGTTCCTCTGCTATAATGGGAGTGACTGACCCTCAGGCTGATTGGATGTGAAAACTGGCTTTGACTACAGTGGAGAAGCTATTGTGCAACAGGTGACCCTACAAAGCAGGATTTGCTTTAGCAGGGCTCTGGTGACCACCCAGTCTGCCCTTTGGATATGTTGTTTGTAGATGCAGTTGGATGATATTCTGGTGTTTTCTGCATCTGACCACCAGATGTGATGGTTCTGGAGCCTCTTGGGAGGGGTTCTGTTGCAGGCCAAGGTCAGCTGCTATCAGTGTGCCCTGCTCAGTGTCACTTGGTATAAACTTCTAAGTGATCTATGGATGGTTGCCACTGCTGGGCCAGGAAGTGCCTAGAAGAGGCTAAGCATAGTTATTACATGATATTGATGTTAGAAAAAATTGAAAATGTGAAATTATATATAGAAAACATGATGTGCATAAATATAAAGCTTATTAACTGTGTAATTAGACTAAAATGAAAAAATGTCAATATCTAGGGAATTTTGAGTTGAAATACCTAATATCAACTACCAACATTAATTGAATTTTAATACATTTTAAAATCAACAAAATTTTTAAAACCTGGTTTCTCACCAGGTTTCTCACCTGGTTTCTCTCTGAAAAGGGACAATATTAAATGAATAGATAAGTTATCCCTTTTGGGGGAAATTGCCTAAAAATATTTGTTGAGATTTTATTAGTAGACAAAGGGTGCAGCATACAAAATATATGTAAGAAAATAGAATCAAAGAAATTCTTTAAGTAATATTGACAGCAGGGTGCAGAAGCAGAGACTTATTTATAAGATGAAAGCCATTAGGGTTCTCAAAAAATCACCTGAGCTTTTGCCAGATCTATTTGATTAAACAATGAAATTGCATTTTCTTGTAGGTCAAAAAGAATTAAATATTGGCAATTTTCTTTAATTTATTAAAGATAATTTTTAATGAACCCTAAAGACATTGCTTTCTCTGTATAGTCTCTTGTCTTTGTTCCAGTGATTTTTTTTTTCTGTGAATCTTTCATTCTTGCAAGAGTAATAGATGCAAATTTTCTAAGAAATACAAAGAGGCAGCTATGTTTTAAGAGGGAGATAAGTGATTTATTTTAAAGCTATGGTTGCATTGAAATTTCATTTATATATTATGTTTATTTTTTTTTGTCCTGAAAATAGGGGTGCATTATACAGACAATTCCCTATCTCTTTGGAAGTCTGATCTCGTTCTATAGCAAATATAAAAGAAGGGCATTTGAGATTGCTTAAAGCATGAACTTTGAAGACAGACAAACATGGCTTTTTGCTTTTTTCTTGTTCATTCCCAATACTGTACTTTCTCCCATGCTTTACCATCTTAAATAATGACATCATCATTTAGAAATAGGGGACAATTTAGAAATAGGGGACATTCTTGTGTCCTTCCTTTTACTTATGCCATACGTTTAATCTTTCAAAAGTTTCTGTCAACTGTAAAGTATATCTAAAATCTATTAATTTCTTTCCAGTGTAAGTACTTCACTTGTATTACAACGCACACACACATACACACACACACACACACACACACACACACACACACACACTCATACATACACGCACACATATTTGGAGATAAATATCTACCAATTTATTAAGTGCTTTCTATGCCAATCATTATATATATACACACACATATATATCCTTTCTATATAAATTAATATATAATAATAATATAAAATAATTTTTAAAATATATTAATTTTTATGGTTATTAAATTTTAAATATATATATTTTAAATTTAATAATCACTAAAATTAATGTTACATATGAAAAAGCATTATTTTCCTCATCTGTAAATGATTTATGCATATTGTTTACCATTACTTAGATCATAAGAAATATAGCCAAGATTCAAATCTAAGCAATTCTACTCCAGTGTCTGAGAGTTCCTAATCACTAGCCATAGAAACTTTCTTCTTCATACCGCTCAGATCACCATCAGCATATCTCTGTGGAAGGAATAGTCATAACACTCTCCTTAATTCCTCCTCTGCGTAATTCTATTACAAACTCATTGTAGTTGTAAGATTAATATTTTAAAACTTACATGGGATAATGCCAGCCAATTAATATATAAGTAAAGTATTTTGACCAGAGAAGTTTGCACATAGCTTGCAGAAGCCAGTTTAAGCAAATATAACATTGTCTTCCAAATATAGGAGAAATGTGTTCTGATCTCTGATTACTGCTTTTAACCACAGAAGTGAAGACAAAGAGGCAGCCAGCCTTTGATTTTGTACTTTCCCCCACTGCTGCAAAAACTTACCCCTCTGGCTGAAGTGACTTCTAGGAGATTCTGGTCAGTGATCTGCCCCTTCTCTTTTATTTTTCATATTTTCTCCTTCCAGGAGCCAGGCATTAAAGGCTAAGATATTCAAAACAACTGCTTACACAAGGAAAGACTCCAAAAAGGCCCAAGAATACTGTAAGTTTACACTTTAGGCTGATCATCAGCACAGAGACAGCCTACGATGATGACAACAACAACTTAAAAAAACAATAAACAAAACAATAAAAAAAGTAGCAAACCCTGGCATGGGGGGAAATTAAATTTTCATAGTTACTTCATGATTAGACTCAAATCTCCAATATTCAACACAATAATTATGAAGCATATAAAAAAAAACCTGGAAAGTACGATTTATTTAAAGAAAAAAAAAGTCAATAGAAACTGTCAATGAAAGAAAACTATTGGCAGATATACTAAAGAAAGACTTTTAAAAAGTATTTTAAAGATGTTCAAAGAGCTAAAGGAAGATATAGAGAAAGTCAAAAAATGATGTGGAATAAAATGAAAGCAAGAAAGTTTTCAAATCACCAACCTAACTTTATAACTTAAGGAACTAGAAAAGAAGCACAAACTGAACCAAAGTTAAGAAAAAGAAGGAAATAATAAAGACGAAGCAGAGAAAATGAAATAAAGAATAGAAAATAAATAAAGAAAAACAATAAAACTAAAGTTGCTTCTTCAAAAGATCAACAAAATTGGCAAAACTTTAGCTAAAGCAACTAAGAAAAAAATAGTGGACTCAAATTACTAAAATCAGAGACAAAAATGAGGACATTACTACCAAGTCTACAGAGATAAAAATGAATATGAGATTACTATAAACAATTGTTAACAGCAACAAACTGGATAATCTAGATAAATATACAAACTCCTAGGGGCACAAAATATACCTAACTAAATCACAAAGAAATAGAAGAGCTGAATAACATTTAACTAGCAATGATTTTGAAACTATAATAAAAAAATTATCATCAACAACAAAAAATTCAGATGGCTTTATTAGTAAATTCTACCAAATATTTAAGAACTAATACCAATCCTTCTCAAACATTCGCAAGAAACTGGAGAAAAAGAAAAACTTTCCAACTCATTTTAAGAGGCCAACATTACCCTGATACCAAAGCCAGGCAAAGAAACTATATGAAAATAAAATTGCAAGTTGGTATCCCTTATGAACATTGATGCAACAATCCTCAATAAAATACTAGCAGGCTGAATCAATCTGCATATTTAAAGAATTTTAGGTCATGACCAAGTGGGATTTACTCCTGGGATACAAGGATAGTTCAACATACTAAACTTGATGAATATAATTTGCCACATCAACAGAATGAAGGGGGAAGAAAAGACCGATCACCTCAATTGATGCAGAAAAAGCATTTGACAAAGTTTAACACCTTTTGAAATAAAACCATTCAACAAACAAAAATGAAAAGAAACTCTCTCAACATAATAAAAAGTCATATATGAGAACTAGTGAATATTACACTCAAAATAGAAGGACTAAAAACAATTTCTCTAAGATTAGAAACAAAGCAAAAATGCCCACTTTTAGCATTTCTAGCCAGCAAAATTAAACAAGCAAAAAAAAAAAAAAGACTTTTAAATCAGAAAAAAAGAAATAAAATAATTTATCTTTAAAGATAATATCTTATATGTAGAAAACCCTAAGGTTTTCATAATAAAACTGTCAGAACTACTAAATTTTATCAAAATAGTAGGATGGAAAGTCACAATGCAAAAATTAATTGTATGCTTTACATGAATGATGAGCAATTTTACAAGGAAATGACAAAAACAAACCCACTCATAATACCATCAAAAAAATTAAATACTAAGGAATTAAATTAACCAAGAAGATAAAAACTTATACAATGAAAAGTATAAAATATTGCTGAAATAAATGATAATATTAATAAATAGAAATTTTCCATGTATATGAACTGGAAGTCTTAATATTCTTAAAATGTTATATTAATTTTAATAGTTTAAATACTAAAGCAATCAACAATTTTTATGCAATCTTTATCAAAACTACAATGATTTTTTTACAGAAATAAAAAAAAAAAAGAATTCTAAAATTCATATGGAATCTAAAGCTACCACAAATAGCCAAAACAATTTTGAAAAAGAACAAAATGTGAGGACTGACAATTCCATTACAAAGTTATGGTAGTTAAAATAGTGTAGTATTGGCATAAAGACAGACATAAAGACGAATTAAATCAAATAGAAAACCTAGAAATAAATGCTCACATATATGTCAAATAATTTTTGACAAAAGTGCCAAGACCACTCTATGGGAAAAAGACAGTATTTTTAACAAATAGTGATTGAAAAACTGTGTACCCTCATGCAGAAGAGCAATGTTGGAGCCTTACCTAACACTATATATAAAAATTAACTCAAAATGGATCAAAAACTTAAATGTAAGATCTAAAACAATAAAACTCTTAGAAGACAACATAAGACAAAATTTTTGTGACATTGGATTTGACAATGATATCTTTAATAGAACAACAAAAGCACAGATAACAGCAACAACAAAAATAGACAAGTTGGATTTAATGATATTTAAAATTGTGGGTCGAAAGACACTATTAGTAGAGTAAAGGCAAACAATAGAATGGAAGAAATTATATTTAAATCTTGACTGTGAAAATAAATTAATATTCATAATATAGAGAGAATTTCTAAAACTCAACAACAATAACAAAAAGGTTGAAAAATAGGCAAAAGACTTAGATAGGCATTTCTCCAAAATATATAAATGAATGACCAATAAGCACATGATATGATGCTATAATCACTATTCTTTAGATAACTTACACCCACTAAGGATGATAACTATTAAAAAAACAGAACAGAATAAGTGTCAAGCATGTGAAGAAATTAAAAACCTTGTGTGCCCCAACCCGCAGGGCAGAACAACGCAGGGCGAGGAAGAACCTGTGGAGGATGAAGGTAGGACAGGAGACACAAAGAAATGGAGGCAAGACAAAGTTCTGATCAAGCCTCGTTTATTGTAGGTAGGGATAGAGTATATAAAGGGGAGGATTTGCATAATCACGGTTGCCTTGGATATCGAACCACAGAACATTCCATTTCCTTATATGACCCAAAAATGCAGAAGGGTCCCGGGAGAGGAGGGGGCTGCAAGGTCAGATTAGTTTAAGCAAATGGCTCAAGGGGCCCAGGGCAAGTCAGGGCATGTCAGGGCAACTGACTTTATGCTGTCTATCCTATCAAATAGCACAGGGTGAGGCAGACCCTGTCCCAAGGCGAAGTTGCCTAGATCTCAAGTATGAGAGCCTTGATAAGAACGGCTCCCGACGTGTGTGTGTGTGTGTGTGTGTGTGTGTGTGTGTGTGTGTGTGTGTGTTCATTTTAAAAAAGAAGAACATTCTGATATATGCAACAACATGGATAAATTATGAGGTGATTACGCTAAAACAGGAAGTCACCAAACACAAACAAACAAAAAGTATTAAATGAGAGCCTATCTATATAAAGTATTTAGAGTAGTCAAAATCATGAAGACAGAAAGTATAATAGTGGTTTCCACTGGGTGGGGTAAGAGGAGTTATTACTTAATGGGTATAGTGTTTTAGTTTTCAAGGTGAAAAAACTTTGGGCATGGGTGGGGGTGATGGTTGCACAACATTGTGAATGTACTCAATGCCACTGAACTGTACACTTAAATTTAAAATGGAAAAAAAAATATGTTTATGTGTATTTTACCACAATTTTTTAAAACAATTAACTTTTCACTTAAAACGTCATACTTGTGACATTGTTTACGTCAGAATTTGCTGCGAAGGGGGGAAAAGGTGAGAGATGAATAACAAGTAAAAAAATATTAGAGTGAATTTTTATTATATTGTGTTATATTACCTAAAAGAATAAACTAATCCTTTGAAAGGCCCTCTATTTTTTGAAAATTAAAAGCAAACAGTATATAGAAAGAGTGACACAAATACTCTGATATTGGAAGATTAATTGTATTTAAGAATTTTTGTAATGATTAAATATATATTATTCATTATTAAACCATAAATCTTTCATTAGTAAAGATATACAAAAATTTTTCCTTTTGATAATTCTACTTAAAAGTTAGATGGCATCTGATAAACTAGGACATTGTAAGAGTCTGAGAAATTGATACTTTAGTTTCATAACTTGAAGATGATCCATGATACATAATAATGCTGGATTGAATTTATCAAGCTAACAAAAATTATAGTGTTAAATAAGGAACTTAAAGCTTAATAGATAATTTTGTATAAGGAAGTTTGCCTATTTGCATTGTCATAGACTGAAAACAAGTAGCAGAAAACAGCACTAACTCTGCTGAAATATGTCCTTATTTCTAAGAAAATAATTAAAGAACACCACATTCCCATCTTAGGTCCTGTAGAATTTTGGCTTAAACTCATTGTTTCTGAGCCAAGAAGAGAAAAGCTGTTCACTCACCCTTTAAAATTCCAAACTGCTTTCAATAAAATTGATTGGCATTTGAGCAAATGTCCTAAAAAAAGTTCATCGAAAGTGACCTGACTTAAAAAGCAAACAAACAAATGAGCTGTTGTCAGGACCGAGCTTATAGAGAAGGGAAGGTTCTGGTGGTGAGACTCCCAAATGAAAGAACACACAAAGGGCTGACATGAGGATGAAATGGCAGAAACCAACTTTATTGTGAGGAGAACAGAGCATTCTGCCACACATGAGTGATCCAATAAGCTGAATCATGCTTACATGAGCTAGGTGCAGGCCCTACTACATTAATGTAGCATTCTAAATCTAGGGTCCTATTTCTAACTGCCAGTCTCGATCATAGCCAGACCTGGGACCAGCCAAGACTGGGGACCACAGTTGTCCTCCGTTAGACCTGAGAGACGAGGAGAGGGAAGTCTCAATGATTCGGATGAAGAACTGTTCAGACTACTGAGCCCATAAAAAAAGAGGTTAGTTGGACCCTGCCCTCGAATAGATTAGGTTGAGGCCAACCTCATAGCAGAAAGAATTACATCATATAACATGCTAGTTAGAATAATTCAGTAGTCAATAACTGATGGATGCTTATTACTTTTACTGGAGGAATATTGTAACACCTTTTTAATATATGTCATTAGAAATACTCTATAGCCTTTAAATGGTTATGAATGATTTGTTTGTTTTTTTTTGCCTCTTTACTTTCTCTGATTGTTCTAGAAATTGATTATGTGTTGACTAATTTAGTTGGTTCAACAGCCTGGTACAAATAAACCCCAAAACATTCCCTAGTGTTCTTTGGATGTCTAATTGTTTCACTGATCAATTTTCTAAGCATATCATCCCCTACTAAGAAAAACGTGAGCACTGCTTGAGGTGTTGCTCGGAAATTTCCCCCTGAACTCACATTATCAAGTAAATAAATTTTGCCTTATTTGTTTTTGCTTCCTAATTCTTTTTCCTTTACCTTCTATTGTTTTTATTTTGAAAGAAATAAAATAAAATATAAATCTATCATGATTACTTCAACAATTATTTGAATTACTTGATTGGGAGATAATATTGCATTTATAAAACTCATTTGTTTATTACATTTTATTATTGAATTATTCTCCCTCCATTATATAAAATATGAAACATAAATTAATTAACTTATAGGAGAGACATGTCTCCAATAAACATTATGTTAATATTGTATCTGCATAGATTTTTGGCTTAATACAAGCTAATTTATTTTCAATTTACTGACATTTTTGTGTTAAAAAACTAAGCCAAATTGTCTCAGTTTGGCTAAAGGAATCTCTTTAAGCTGACTCCTTTTAACCAACTCTTGATAACTTTTAAAATAATGTTTGTTTCTCAAAAAGTTTTAAAACAACAATATGATGAAGCTTTAAAATACTATTAAATACAATATTTGGGCCCTAGAAATTTTCATTGTATTGCTATATATATCCATGTGAGATGAAGCAGGGTAACACATTGATCATTAGCCATGTTGAAAGATATATATTTCTCTCTATATATATCTCTTTCTATATATATATATATATATATATATTTCTCTCTCTCTCTCTCTCTCTCTCTCTCTCTCTCTCTATATATATATATATATATATATATATATATATAAATATATATTTATACACACACACACACACACATGCTTAAAAATCTTTCCATTTTCTTGTCTATGAAAAAAAAGGAAGTATCACAATGGATGGTTTCAACAACAGAAATTTATCGTCTCTCATTTATAGGGCTAGAAGTTAAAAATAAAGGTATAGGCAGGATTCGTTCCTTCTGAAGACTGTGAAGGAGGGATCTGTTGTGAGCCTTACTTCTTGGGTGGTAGATGGCCATCATCTCCCTACTGTCTCTTCATACCATCTCTAAGTATGTCTTTTTGTTAAAATTTCCCTTTTTCTGAGGACACCAGTCATATTCAATTGGAGTCTACCCTATGACCTCATTTTACCTCTATAAAGATCCTATCACCAAATAAGATCACTTTCATGAGATACTGGGAGTTAGGACTTCAGAATATGAATCTGGGAGAGGACACAATACAACCCACAACAATAACATAGCAAAAATTGTGTTTAAATCTCAAGGTTGCCACAAAGATTATAAGTACACATTTTTATTTTCACTCTTTTTGACCTTCATCTTAACATTTGAAATTGGCTCAGAAAAATTAGTCAGTGGGTTACCATTTTTAACTTTTCTAGAACACCAAGAATTATTTCTCTTATAAATATGAATAATACTATTTATCGTGGTTAATATTTTAAAAATGTGGCTAAGTTTCTTTATTTATAATCTCACTTTATACTCATAATAACTTAATGAGAAAGTACAATTATTTCTATTTTAATTAGAACAAAACTAGGTAATGGAAGATCAAATTAATAATTAGATGCAACATAGCTCTATGGACAAAGGCAGGATGTAAATTGGCAGTGTGACTAGAATCTCTACTCTTATGTATATTACATTCCTTGCCACTGAATAAATTACTATGCATGGAGAGTTCTCTCGGGTCAAAGGGAAAGACAATTTTCAAGGCTATAGGTATATTTTGCCAATTTGAATATGAAAAATTTGTATGTTCAGCTAGACTGTATATTTCACTCAATATTTGCATCATATAAAACTGATGATATTCAATTCTGGGCACTACCACTCATAGTTTTTTGTTTCCTTGGATGCTTTGTAATTTTGAATTTTTAATAATTTTTAGTAGGGTTTTAACCAAGTAAGACATTTTCTAACTTTATTTGTGGAATTCTTTGCATCTATTTTTGTCACTTGCTCCTGGCTGCTACCAAACTTGGAACCATTTAATATCACTTTTTTCAGTGTGTGCTTCTTCAGTGTGAGCTTCTTCTTGCAAATGCCAAAATAAACAATTTTCCTTTTTAGCTACCTTTGCTAGCCAGGAGATTTTGTCAACATTTTCAAGGAGTCCCTATATATTCTAGAATCTAGCATTAAAACCCCCTTCTCTTAATTTCCACAACTAGTAAATGTCTCAAGTGTGACTATAGCTTGAGAGTTACTTGCAATTTTCTTGTTCAGATTTTTTGTTTGTTTGTTTCTGGAGATTTTTGTAATTCTTCTACAAGCACAGTGTAGCATTAACAAACATTTGCTACACTTTTCTAGCATTTATAGGTGTTTCATATCAGGAATTTTCTCAGAGCATCTATTTGGCATATTAATGGAAAATGAAGTCCAGGTACTCTCTGTTTTCTGCCAGCATAATAAAGTACCTTGAGCTTTTAACTTTCTGAGAAAGAACATATGGCTCTGAAAGGAGATAAGGATACAAAAGTCAAGAAATCTTGAAAACAAGTAAAATTCTGCAGATCAGCCACAAATTTCATAAATCAATGAAGAGATAACCAAAAATATCTCACTGAAGTAAGAAAATATTTGAGTTGCTTATATCAAATATGGGTTTCTGTGACTAATAAAAAATCATCTTTCTTTTAATGTTATGTTATTTATAATCTCCGAAATCATTAAAATTATTTTACTTCCATAATATAAAGAAGAGTTTAATCATAGAGTAGTATTAAGTAAAAACTTCACATCCCTTCTACATGACTGTTTTTGTCTGTTACATAAAATGAAAATGCTCCATGAAGAAAAAACTTTTTTGAAGCCAAAATTTTTTTGTTCAAGTATAGAGATTAAAACAATTAGAAAATTCTTATAAAAAATATTTAAAATAAGATACACATAACTATTATTGAAATGTCATAGCTATTACTCTGCAGATTGTCGAATACTTTCCTCAAACAAACTTTGTTGATATAAGCACAAAATTGAGTTGTCATTATTCTCTTATGTTTATGTCAAGTTGACCAAAATTCATCACTTGGTTATTTAGTCTGTGCTGAACAGGTATTGTATATACTTATTAAAAATACTTACTGTTTATAACTTATCTCATAGGGAATCTTATTGGGATCCTGAACATTTTGTGGTTTAATTGTGATTATAATTTCTAATTCCAACTTTAAAAAGACTTAAGTAGAAAAATATTGTAAAATAAATGTATTTACATCTCATCTTTCCTATTGGACTATATATGTCCTGAATATCAGTATGAATAACTCATTTCTTGATATCAATACATTTTGATTGATTAAGATGATTGTAAATTTTATAAAATGTTCTAGCTCATAGAAAAGTTAGAAAGATTAAAGTAAGCACAAATCTGATAACAAAGTTACCAAACATAACTATTGCATTATAAGTTCACTTATAGCAACTCTTAAATTCACCTGGGTTATTATACTTATTTATTTACTTATTGTCTTCATACACAAGAATATAAACTCCAAGAGAGCAGTAATTATCTGTTTTGTTCACTGATATAAGTTACAGCTACTGATTTTGGCCAGTCAGTATTCCTGTCTTCCTACTTATTTTAACTGCTCCTGATATTCATTTGGGGAGTCCCATTTCACCAACTCTTAGTCCATTCTGTTCTCATGAATAACTTCAATTCTTGATTCAGGAGTGCACTTTGTGAGCTAGGGCTAGGCATTCAAATACATCTCATTACCCTGCCATAGGGACTATTTCTGAAGATAGATTTCTGGCTCAAATTGGGCCAATCAGATCCACATAGTCTCAATTTTGGTATTTGGTTGAAATGAATGGGTAAGCATCATTCCTCTTACACTAGATTAAAAGTGAAGTTATGATACAGAAAATTCTTTAGCCATTATGTCAACATACTAAAGAACCTCTTTAAAAATGGAGAGAACAGACAAATAAGGTAAAAAAGGACAATATTTTATTATATTAACATATTTTATTCATTCAAAGTAACTTAAAAAGCCAAAATTATTGGAAAATAAGTAAACATGAAATTAATATTATTCACATATATGTGGAATTTTTAATTTCAATTGATTATTAAATAAAATAAGTGAATATTTAAAGAATTATGCTACTTTTTCTTTTAAAATAATGTACTTTTCTATTCTGTATAGACATATAAAAGTAGATGAATCCAGAAAGAGAGAGAGCTCCCAAAATCTGCAGAAGTTGAGTAGCATCTGCAGTCCAATTGAATACGGAAATAATACAACCCTTTAAAATTGACTAAATACATCCATATACTCTTTAAAATTCTCTTGCCTTTTTTCCCCAGACAATTCTCTATGAACAATGGTTTATTCAATGAGAGGGAACATAGTCTATATAAGAGCAGAGATTCTAGTTAAACTGTTCATTCACTTCCTGTATTAGTCCATGCAGCTGTGTGAGATCCAATTGTTTATTTGATTCTCTTATGCTTAGTTTCCTCTCTATTAAAGAAATAATCGTATGCACTTATAATGCTATTATATTTTTGAAAGTCTTAGCCACATTCTCCAAATATTAACTGTAATTAATAGTATCTATATTTATATTTGTAAAAGAAAATATGTGACCCAAACCTCCATAAATAAAAGATAAGTACATAAAATGTAATGGCATTTTATGCATCTTTCAAAGTGATAGTTAAATTCACTATGTAATAACAAACCAAAATTTATGATAAAACTATAGGTTAAACTTGAGGTAAAATTTTGTATAGTCATCGTGGGTATAACTATAAATATAATTACAAGCATACATTAACTTCCTAGACATAGGCACGTAGACAAAAATAAATAAGTAAGAATCAATAAGTAAGAACTTTTTAACAATTTTTTTCTCAGTATCTTGGAGTTTCAGTAACTACATAAGGAAGAGGAGCACAGGCTCTGGAGCCCAGACTGTGGAGCTGGCTCCATTTTACTAGCTGAGTCACCTGAGTAATTTCTTAAGCATGGCATGGATAACATTTTTACCCATAAAACAATGATACTAATAGTAGCTAACTCATAGGAGTAATGAATAGATTTCATGAATTAATAAATGAAAAGAAGTCATTAACAATACATGGCACAGATTAAATGTCATGAAAGTTTTCTTAAATAAAATAAACACGCTTCTATAAAAGCTTTGTACATAAATAAATAAAAATTATAAAACATACCTATTCTTTCTTTTTTTCAAACTATTTGCCTATATATACATTTTTTGATAACATATTATGCCTTTCATAAGAAATATCACTTTTTTTGTTAATACAAAGATTCGTTCTTCAAGGAGAAAGAAAAAAGTTTAAATTTGAGACAAAACGAAACATTATAGAAAATTTTAATTGAGGATGTAAAGTTGTGAATAAGGACATTTTATAAACACCATATATCTACAGATGGACATAATATTGTTCAAGAGTAGTTTCTTTTCCTTATATAAAATGTTCGGTTATTAGTATTAATAAATGTAACAAAGTTTAAATCATTTTAAAGCTCTAGTGTACTGTTTTATGTTATTATGTAACCTTTTAACCCATTTAAAATGAACATGTAGGGAATCCATTTTAATAGTTCTTCCTGTAGGCTTGAGGGATTCTATAGCTAGCACAAATCCTAAACCAAAAATGTACTTGGTTATTTCCACTCACTTCAAGTTTTCTATGCCAGAAAATTTTGTGTTGAGTTGGCATCTCCTAGGAATAAAAGTGAATAAACAACACAGAACGAGGTAAGAAAAGAGAAATATTTGTTCAACACTCTGCATGTTGTAACAACGTGCAACATCATTTATGACATGTTACCTCAGCCAAAAATGACATGATGTTATAAATCACTAATTTCTCAATTTTGAATAGGAAGTTGGAAATATGGGACAAGGTCATGTTCAGTTCAGGTCATGAAAACCAAAAATGCTCAGGTTAAACTTTTTATAATGTTTTACCAAATCCCATAGGAAGTTCAATATCATGGTTATTATTATTATTTTCCTCTTGGAAAAGAAAGGAAATGGAAAAATTCTTGCCCAATTTTTGAGGCATTATGATATGGCCTGGAAGAGTTTTACTTTTTTGTTTAATACTTATAAAATTCTGGCTATTTTTTTTTATTTTATAAGCTAATATTTCAGCGAATAAATATTAATAACTTTTTTATTTACATTTTTTTCCTCCTAGTAATGCATTTTTCCTTACCTACATTGATCATCCTAAATTTCTGCATCCTGGATTTTATTTTAGTCTTAAATAATAGTTCTAAACTAGTATTGGAATATATATATATTAAAAGTATGCCACAATGTTTTCAAAGTTGAGATAGTCTAAAAAATAGGACCCTAGAGAATCAAACGACTGGTTTGAACCGGAAAGACTGTTCTGCTAGAAGAATGAGAAATGCATGTATTTTCAAACTCTTTCTCTTGTCATTGTGCCAATGGGCTCTCTTTCACCCTTAATAAAATTCCTATTTCTTTCACTTAATCTAAGTGGTAAGAACCATATATAGAACCACAGGTTAAAGATGAATTATCTAATAGAAGAAAGAAACTCTGGAAAAGTCACCTGGATTCTACAAAGTTCTGAGGCTAAGAGTCAAGTTTGCCTTCCTGTTATGGCCCCTGTTAGAACTAATCTATCTCCTTTATGTTTTGTATTTCAGTAAAGAGAAGCAAGCCTATTAAATAAGGTTACTGGATCTTTATTTGAGGACTTTTTATGTAATACATACCAAGATCAACTTTGTCATGTGAAATTCTTGCTGAAGTTTTTATCCATTTAATTCCATAGACATTTATTGCCTATTTCCTATGTTTAAACCTTTCAGGCAATTAAAATAGGGCAATGGAATTGACATCCTCTGCTTATAATAGAAGTGACAGCCTAGTGAAAGAGATGGATAAATTTAAAATGTAATAGAATGAAACAGGACACTTCATAAATATGTACAAAGAGTGCAACAGGAGAAAGTGTGGCTTAGACAAGGAAATCAGACAGATGTCAGATTAATATATCATTTTTATTTATGAGAAAAGCTAGGTTGGAAAACATAGCTTGCTAATAGTGCATCAGATAATTACCTCTACTCACACAGGTACAAACATAGCTGGAAAACCACAAACTTCCTCTACTGAAGTAACCTTGTAAATTTAACAGCATGAAGAGATCCCTAATTCTAAAAGAGTGAAGAGCTAACCTGAGCTTGTTTGGTTCCTTTGTATTAAATCTCTAATCAGAGAACTCACAGAAAGAAATAGAAAACGGGTGGGTAAAGAGCTTGAAGTATTATTCTAGTGAATTCCTTTATGAAGAAACATGCAAAGCTATAACATAAACAGCAGTTTACCTTGGAGCTGGACTAGGAATCAAAGGACTGTAAGGCAGACTCTCCCTTAAGCCCCACACTCTTTTACCTTCTTACTCTAAGAACAAAGCAAATATCTTGGGAAGCTTGGACCCTGATAACTAACCCTCACCAAATCACTTCCCTAATATAGCATGAAATGAAATGGTATATATAATCCCTATAATGTACGATATTCTGGGATTTTTGGCACCTATTAAAAATATTATTGGCCACAACAGAGTTCAAGTTATAATAATTGAGGATCTGTTACATAACGTTAAGAATGAAAGCAGTGAACTGAAAAATAATTCTTCCTATATAGTTTTCTTTATAAAGGGGATGTTTTAGTTCACTAACACTCCTAAAGGAAGTGATTTAACTATGTATTTAAACAAGTCAGAACTGATATCATCTTTAAATTTATTAAAGCATAATAGGTATTCTCTTTATCATTCTCTTTTTCCTTTTAAGGAAACTTAAATATAGACTTGGATGTAGACTTTTGGTTGAGGTAATCATAAATGCTATTTTAAAATAATAAACAAATTTTTAAAATCAATCCTTTATTCTTTTAATTTAGTTAATGATACAAATATCCTGCCCTCCTAGTTTTAGAGTGCACTTAAAGAAAACTTTGATTATTATTTCTAGACTTAAGTAAGCTATAATGGTCTTTCTAGTAAAATCTCAGAGAAGTATTGTCTGGCTAAGGCAGAGCCGCACAGCTAGAAAGAAGCAATTCTCTCTAGCCAAGTGTATGTTTTCTCATTTGAGGAGAATTACAGACCTACTTTTGCTAGTTACTCCCATTTCTACCACAGCATCTCTACTTTGATAGAGCAACTACTATTTTGTGCCTTGAAAAAAACCACCTGGAACATTTAAATTAAAATAAGATTTTATTGCTCTTTAACTGTTGATTGCCAGAGAGAGACAAAATTTATATTTCACCAAATAAATATATGACGACAGAGGAAATTTAACTTTGGGTGGTGAACATACAATGTTCACCACTAGTATACATATGATGTATTATTAAATTGTATATTTGAAACCCATATAATTTTATTAACCAATGTCATCAAAAATTTTAATTAAGAATCAATATCTTATAATATAAATATAAAATTGTTAGTACAGATTATATGCTAAAGCTTGCACATTCCAAAATTAAATAATTAGTCAATAATGTTTATTTGTACTTTCCTCAAAATGAAAAAATACCAAACTGATTACTTACAATATTTTTGAAATGCTGAAAACTGTTAACCCACTGTGTGACACTGCCTCAAATAAATCTTTACATTAAAAAAATTAAAATAAACAAATTTGCCTTACAGTTATTCTTCCATCTGACTTGACACTATATTATTCAGTGAGGGTTTCAGTGAGATTCTTGAATTTGTCAGTTTATATTTTTATCAAATTTTGGAAATTTCTTACCAATATTTAATCAACTCTTATTCTCACTTTTGAGGACTACAGTTACATACGTTACACATATAGTATGTATTAGGCCTTTTGAAATTGTTTCATCGCTTCCTGGTGTTCTGCTGTTAATTAATTTATCTTTTGAATCTTTTCTGTGTTTAATTTTGGATGGTTTCTACAGCTATGTCAATAGTTAGTGTTGAAATATTTAGTATTATAATAGATTACTCAAGTATAATGAATGCCGAGAAATCAACCATTCTTATGTATTGGGAGTTTACACATTTAATTTTAACTTATGTTTTTCTCATCAAAAATTCTTGATATAAATATAAAAATATTTATTAAATAACCCTAGAATAAATTTCAACAATAATTTTAAAATATTAAATAATATTACTGACAGACTTATATGCCATTTACTGTCCTAGGTATTTTCAGGAACAGTAGTATAATCAGTTAATTCTCATAGCAAATCTGGAAGATAAATGTATTCTCATTTAAAAGAAAAACAAGTTATTCGGGGTTGGACAAGAAAACTACCATAGTATTGGTAAACTGCAGAGCTAAATGTAGACTCTCATTCATCTAGACTCCAAAGTCCATGTTCTTTTTACCAAAAATCATGAGCTGGAGACACTGCTCTTTTAAAAAAAGAAAACAGAAATTTTCTGGACATGGGAAAAGGGGCATTAGACCTTGAAATCTTATACCAAATATTGTAAAATGAATGTATATTTAAGAAATTAAAGCTTGATAAATTCAGCTCTGCTGCCAGGGCATAAACTAAAATGATGTCTAAAAATACTGTGTTAAAAACTTCAAATTACAGTGAAAATGTCATTGCCTTCAAAATTAATGACTTTCAAATCTAGTTATTCTAAAATGAGAATATAAAAAGAGGTCTAATTTTACACTCCATACTTCATATCAGTAGTTCAAGATCTGTACTTGTTAGTGACAAAAAATGAGAAATTATTATTTTTTAATCTGTTTATGTCAGCCTGCCCTTCCTCTTTGAAGCACCAAAATACCTATTCAGTTAACTGAGAACTAATCATTCAAAATACTTAGATGTTCTGTTGGCGTCATGGAAAATTTGTGTCATTAGCTAATTAGATTAGTATATTCTAACAGAATTGCAACTTTTGAGGTTAGAAAAGCTGGACAAACATCTTCTTGTTTCCAACATATAAACAACTAATTGTGTAATTTTTAGAATGCCTCATGGAAAAATTGAGTAATTTTGTGGAACAAATATCAGCAAATTTCTTACAATAATTATTTGCAGATCTTGAGTTAGATCCTATTGAAAACATAGTTTTCTTTATCATTTTCTTAAATGACAAGTTTCATATTTCATAGTACATGTGATAACCATTACAAACAAAAGAAATTCTTTAACAGGAGTATAGGATATACATTCAAATTGGAAGTTATCTCACATTCATTATTTCACACTTAATTTTACACAATTTTATGTAGACCTTCTAGTGTTTGTTATTCATTGAGGATTCTATGACATGCATCTCATAGTGAAAAAAATGGAATTCTTTTTTGTAGGATTTTACATTCTTCTTTCTAATAATCAATTGTTATAAAAGAATAAAATCTCACAATTATGTTCTTTCACCAGGCCTTTTTTCTAATATTTTTAATTTGTTTTCTTGTTTGTCTTTTGACTTACAAAGTTAGAAAAAAAAATCTTCAAAAAGTAAGAAAATATTTTTCTCTTGTATTTTTTTTGCTTAAAATTGGTGACATATTTATTACATAAGATAACATTTTATCCTAACTTAAATGAATTACTTGAGTACAAGCCATGAATGAGACCTTTAGTAGAAAATCTCGTTGGGATTTCATTAACTCATATTAAATTTGTAAAATATTGCAATTGTTTTGTTTTGGTTTTTAGAATTTTAACAAATTTTGTAATTTTATAAATAAAAATTAGAAAATACAATAAATAATTATATATTATGTATTCTTTTGTCTTTTTTTTTCTTGCTTAGTATAATACTTGTCAGATCCATCATGTTATTGTGTTTATTACTAAGATAATTTTGATATAAATTCTTTTGTGGACATACATTATTTTTTTAGATAAATATCTAAAAGTGAAATTGGTGGGTCTTATGGTAATTGCATATCTGTCTTTATTAGAAATCTCCAAATTCTTTTCAAGAGTGATAATATTTACACTCTCACTAGCAATATGAATCCAGTTGTTTCCCACTTTTACCAAAATTTAGCGTTTCCTTTTTAATTTATGCATACTAATGAATGTGTTTTTGTAGTTTTAATTGACAATTCTCTGACGACTAATGACACTGATCATTTTTATGTATTTATTGAACATTTGTATATATTCTTTGGTGAAATATTCGTTCAAATACTTTCCAGACTTTTATTAGGTTATTTACCTTCTCATTCAATTGTAAGAGTTCCTTTTTCTCATTTTATTGAGATGTAATTGACATATAACATGTATAATTCTAAGGTGTGCAGTGTAATATTTTGATACATGTATACTCTGTGAAGTAACTCTCACAAGATTATTATTTTTAAGTTATCCTCTCTAATGTGTGTCAGAAATATGTATTTACTTTCCTCGGAATAGTACAGCAGTTTTTATTTTTAACATCAAGGAATGCCTGAAGATGTAGAAAATGTGGAATTACCTACTAAAAGGATGAGAAACTTGAGATAGTACTTAGTCCAGAGTAATTGCTCCTTTCCTATATTGGTTCTAATACATGTTATTAGGCTCCAAGTGGCTTTTTGTGTACTGACAACACCCTAGCTCCTTAGTCCAACATGAAATATAATTTGACCCAAGCTGAGCCAGTCATGTTAGTCACATATTACTGATTACAGTTACATGAGTCAGAGCTGTTCACATAATCAAATTAAGCTACTTACAAACCTTTACTAGATTTTCCAACCTAGAGCAAAGAATGAGTTCTTCTCTGGTAGTAGTAACCTTGATACATGGATTTTAGAAGCTATTGGTGACCTTATTTCTTGAGGAGAGAAAAGTGGAGAGTATGAAGTTCACAGATAAAGAATTAAAAGGATGAGATGGAGGAATGATCCGTGGTAGTGTTTCAGAACATGCCTGTCTTTTCCAAACTGTCATAAATATTTCAATATCTTTCCAACAACTCTAATTTTAATCTCAGCTATATCAAATTTACTTTGATTTATTTGATAGTAAATGTATCATAATAAATAAACAATAGAAAATTCTCAATATCTGAGACAGTTATTCATTCTCATTAGATAACTTATTTATTTCAAAAATACTGATTAAATACCTTTAAAAATAAGAATCTTAGAAGTCATACATTTCCTGATGCCTAAAAATAATGTAAGAGCAGTTAACTCTTCATGGTTATTAATTTTGAAACACGTTCTATACTAAGTGAAAGTGCTATATTTTGTATTCAGTGAGAAAAGCAAAGAATAAATATTTCTTGTTTTTAGGAATTTCAAATTTAAATTAGTTGTATCTGTTTCTTATTTTGAGAGACTGATGGTTTGAGGATTATTATGCCCCTTTGTTATCCTTAGTTACACATAAATGTTAATTTATGTTTATAAACTTTACCAATGCCAAGTACAAAATAGTGTTGAATTATACTTTATCACTTAATGAATTGAAGGGTACAGTTAAATGAATATACATATGTATTATTCTATAAACCTATTTATATTAAAAAGCAAAACAAATATAATAGCTTTGCATAAGTTCAAAACATTTCAGTAATTAATTTGTCTTCTCTCCTGTGTAAATTACTTCCTGGAGAGGATGCATTATTCAACTAAAATATTGTTCAAAATCAGCCAAAATTATAGTTAAATGTGGCCTCTTTTTCCCCCCAGAAAAACTACATTGCATTGAAAACTTATTTTAATGCACTCTTATTTTAAAAAGAAAACAAAACAAATTCCTGACACTGCTTGAATGTATGTAGAAAGTAAAAAAATAAGGGAAATTAAGAATGACAATTGTTTCTCTTTTTTCTTTCTTTTTCTCTCTCTCTCTCTCTCTCTCTCTCTCTTTTTTTTCTTTTTGCATTTTAGAACAGTGGATACTATATTTAGCAGTGACATTTAATGCTTGAATTGACAATATTTTTTCTGGCTCTGCATTTCTGCCCTGAGTAGGATAAGGAAACAGGAACACATCACTCTCATCCTCTTCAGACAATTCCCCTGAAACTTTATTTATATTGGAATAGATTCAAAATTGCTCTTAACATTTTAAAGATTGTCTTGTTCCAGTATAATTTATGAACCTAAATTCCCTCTTCTAATTTCCTTAGTTCTCTGAGAAGTCTATTCTATCACACTTTCTTTCTCCTTGGAGATTTATTTAGTACTGACAATATAGTTTTGTTTTATTCTATACTGATTGATAAATAAACTCTATTCAGAGACACAGCAAATGAGTGGTACTTATGCAAGAGCTCTCTTCTACTCCCACAGTGTAACAGGGGCTTGGTGTTCAATTCCAGAAAGAGATAAACTGGTAAACCAATTTCCAAGGTGCTAAAATAAAACAATGAAGTGACACAAAGAGAAAAAAGAGAGGAAGAGAGAAGAAAAAAGAGAGAATGAATGAATGAATCAATCAATCAAAATGAATTAGAGGAATATCAGGCTTTTTATTTGTTTGATTGTAATTATAGTTAAAATTAAATTGCTCTAAAATTTTGTTTTCATAAACCATGTCAGTATACTATGGATGGTAGACATTAGAGAAATCACAAATATTCCAGTTGTCATTTCTTCCAGATACTCTTGGTTATATTGCATTGCATCCTCCCACTTGAATTTAGATGTGGCTATGTGATTTGCTTTGCCAATGAAATATGAGTGGTAGAATTGTGTGTCATTCCTAGGTAAAGATGTTAATATCCAGTGAGTGTCTTTTCATACTCCTTTCTCTCTGCCATAACAGCTAGCAGCGGCCCAGATAATGGCAATAGCAACTTGATCCCCGTGATGAGATGATAATGAAGACAGGTAGAGCTCACGGATAACCCAAAATAGATACCGAGTTTGAGCAACAACAACAAAATACTATTAATAGTATTTAATATAAAATGTTTTTACTCTAATTAATATACTTATTCTAGGTAATATAGTTTCATGAATTTCAGTTACCTTGTTTCAAATTGTCGATGCAATGTTTAGTAAATTAATGAATAACTTTTATCTGCTAGGAGATAATTTAGAGTAAAGGCACAGCAAAGCCATGTTACCTCAACATATAGAATTAAAATCTCTTTAAGTATGGATATATGTTTTTTCTTTCTAATTTTCATGTTTTTTCTTCCTGAATCACTATATTTAATTTTTGCTTTAATCATTTAAATTTTTCAACAATTACTTCTTAAAATTAGCCCTTTTATTGTCTCTATTTTATTTTTCAGAGAATTTTATTCGATATACTAAAATGTTTCATTATTTTTTCAATTTATTTTAACATTCAGTATTTTCTGTCACTGTCTACTGAGTTTATTTATTTATTTTTTGCTATTTCTTCTAGTTTTTTATTTCTCTCTTCAGCTATTTATATACATGTTTTTGCTATTTTATCCAACTGCTGCCCTTTTATATTTTAAAAAGTATATTTTATTTCTCAAACTATGTTATTTTCAAATTTGCTTAAAAACCTATTATATGTATTTGGCTTGCTAATATTGTGTTTCTGGAAATTACTATAACAAGTCTTAGCAGATAATTTAAAAAAACATTTTTTTTTGCTTTTTCACACATGCCATTTTTGCTCGATGATATTTATTGTAAGGATATAGCCATGTCTTCATCTGGCAGATCTTTGCAAGACTAAACTGGTATACTTTTGTCCAAATGGGATTTGTATCTTTTTCCACTAATCACTAGGGGAAATATTTGATATGGGAACATTTTGGCTCCCCTCAAATACCTTGTCTCAACATAAGAATATCAGGTTCAAAAACTTGCCCAAAGCTCACTAACCCAAGATCAGTGATTGTCTTCTTAACCAATCTCTGGAACACACCCAGAAATTTGTGGTTGAGTTTCTAGATCTGGCACCACTTGATTTTTTTTTTAATTTAATTTTATTTTAAAGGGCATGTTCATGAAGAACTTTCCTAATTGTGATAATACCAGAAACGCCTCAAAAAATGTCTTTCAGCACACCTTTGTTCTGCAGTGGGTGATCCCTTAAAGTATTTTCCATACTCCATGTTTATGATTAAACCCTAGAGTTTATATATTTACAAGCCCACCCCTTTGTGATTCTAAAGCTTTTGGATCATTGAATATCCTTTGAGAAATACTGTTGTTAAAATGTAAAACTTTATTTCAAAAGCCATTTAAAAGGTTTTAAGGATGTCAGTAACAAGTTAAAGTATTCTATTTTAAAATAATCACTTTAGTATCACTTTATAGATTGATAAGAGGGGAACAAAACTGAATCCAAAATTAGAGAAAAAAAATTAAGAAGGCCTGAGCTATGGTAGTCATAGTGTGAGAGAAAGAATAAAATAGATTTAAGATAAAAAGTATAATTGATGAACTTTATACTGCGTGATAGTAAATAAAATAATTATATTTAATTACTTTATTTTCTCTTATCTTGTATGGATGCTGGTTGCATTACCTAAATTAAAGAAGGTAAAAATTTTGATGATTTTATATAGAGGTTAGAGACAAACTAATTTTAACTTTGAACACTCTAAAATTGGTGTGACTCTATAAGGATATTCAGGAGGCAGTTGTACACAGATTTGGGAGTCAAGATAAAGATATAAGTTTGTTCCATACATTTTGAAGGTATCAGCATATACATAGTATCTGAAACAATAAAAATGAACCATATGATTCAATAATTATAAAGAAAGAAGAGGAGATAAGACAAAGAATCATAAGGTATTTCAAACTAACATTTAATATTGTTAATATTGCCATAGTCATATATCTCCAAATACAAAATAAACCATTATAAGACAATATTGATCCAGTTTAAGCATTTTAAACACGATTACCTTAGTCTAGGTAATGATTTACAGCAGCAATTTTCAGTCATTATCATGTATCATAATAATTTGTGGAAGATTTTCAGAAATAAATATTCTTGGGTTTTATTTTTAGACTTTTAATCAGAATTCTCACACACTACCAGATTTACAAATCACAGATATATATTTATCCAAGGAATTTTACATGGAGTTAAAAATTAAAGGTTTTACTGGTAATAATTTAATAAATATATGTGTGTATAATACATTACCAAGAATTATATAATTTGTTATTTAGTTATTTTAATCTTATTTATACAGTTATTTATAACTAATTGTGCCAAGTATTTTTTCAGATTCAATTCAAACTTTCTATGCCTATAGAAAATTTAATCTTATTTATATAGTTATTTATAACTAATTGTGACAAGTATCATCTCTCAGATTCAATTTAAACCTTCTATGCCTATAGAAAACTTCAAGCAAGACTTCTCAGACATACATTTTCTTTTTCTGTTCTAATTTAATGCTTTTGAATATTTAATGCTTTATATTGTATGATAGAATACTGAGTATGGAGAGAGAGAGAGAGAGAGAGAGAGAGAGAGCGAGAAAAGTAGTGTTAACATATAGGAAGAGCGGATTAACATTCTTTTTGCATGTGTTTTATATTATACATCTGTTATACTCAAGGGGCATTTTTCACTCAGATATCCACTAGGTGGCATTACAAACTGTACTGTTCATTGATTAAACACTTTATAAAATTATGTAATAAAGCACCTGTTCATAATTTCTTTCAAATAATCTGTGTAAGTTCTACTTTTATTGGCAATATTGATAATATAAGATTTTTATTAAAATTAGGTTCATCAAAAGTTTTATTGAAAATGTATAAAGCTGTTGAAATATGCATATAATTTATAAAGGATCTAGTTTGGGGACATTCTAATGATGTAGTCTTATTCTCCCAAGACACCTTCATATTCTCATAGGCTTTACATTTCAAAATTCCACTTGTTTAATGGATATTGTCTGAAAAAATAAACAAAAACAATGAAAATAGCTTAGATAGCAAAACTTTGAGAACATTTATTAATGGAAGTTGGCATGGTTAGCTTGAAGCTTATCTGATTCAAGAAAATAGTTTTATTCCCATTTCTATTTAAAATTGTCAGACATTCAGACTGTGTGCTTGAAATCATAAGATTAAACTTTTGAATCACCTGAGAAGTTATTTTATTCAGATATCCAGTTGAAATAATCTTTTGCTCCCGAGAGAATTGAATTTTGGTTTAAGATTTCTATAGAGAGATTATTTGTGTAATACTCCCCTAGTCTAAATGATTAGAAAAAGAGATAATAGAATTTGGGGAGGAGACACTAGAAGTAAATTGAATATTAAAGCAAGACTATATATTGTGAAATATGGCCCTTTGAGAAATAATGAAGGCCACAGAATCCCTTGTAATTGCATTTCTGCATCTGTGAGGGAGGTGGAATTTGAGATGGGAAAAAGCACACTGAGAAAGCCAAGTCAAGTGCCAGCCATGTATGCTGGCAAAGAGTTAAAATAAAAAAAAAAAAAAAACAGCAGCAAAATGAACTAGTGTATTGGGGAAGTGGTTTTTAAAATGCCACAGGGTATATATGAAAATGTTTTACTTAGCAATGCCAAACTATGTAAGTTATAAATGCTACCTAAATATTTCATGTCTCATATAGTCAGGAAATCTGTATTTATTGAGTAAGGAAAAGAGTATGAGGCTGAAGTTAATCCTACGTTTAAAGCAATTGCTTTCACACAGTAAAATTAATCAACTTACTCTCAATTTAATATTATTCTTCTGGAACCAAGAGCAACATGGGAAGCTAAAAGAGAGTATTAAGATGTATGAATGAGTGGTAAGTAAAAAATATTTGTTTTGCTAAGAAGTGTGATAGAAGAGAGAGATGATAATTGAGTAAATGTGGTTAAACTTTTTTTTTTTTTAAGAGTAACATAGTCAGGAGTTTCACTTAATGATATAAAATAAATGCCATGCATTTGTATTTCTCAGTAATGGGGTCAATCCATTTCAAATTAGACCAAAATGTAAATGTTACTGTTCTGGATAAAATATACTGAAAAAAAGAAAAAGTAATGAAGGGCCAAAATGCAAGGTGTAAAAAAAAATTGAAGGTAATTAAATAATCATGTCCAAGAAAAACATGATACTACTATCATGTGGATGAAGAGACAAAAAATTGTTCACAAAAGATAATAAAGAAATGTATTTTTGAAAAGTGTATTCATTAGGGTATACATTTGGTATACAAATATATATGTGTGTGTATATAATACACACACACACACACACACACACACACACACACAGTAATTTCTGTAACTAATCTAAATTCCATCAGTCACCAAATTTGCACTCTCAGTTGTCTCCCTTCCTCAGCTCTTTTTCTCAGGACAAAAACTTGGTATTAACCTTTAACTACTTGCTCTCATCTCACATATCCAATCTGCCTGTAATTCTTGTTCTGTTTCAAATTATATTTAAAATCCAACCATGTCTTATCACTTTCACTGCAACCAATATGGTTCTAGCATCCATTATCTCTCATGATGATTACAGTTATATCATCCGAACAATATTCTTGCCTTCATCATTGCCACCTCCCCCAGCCTAAAAGAGAAAAGTTTGAGTGAGTAATAATGCCTCTGAAGCCTCCACTGGCTCTCTATTTCACTCAGAGTAAAATCCAAAGTAATTTTAATAGCCTAAAAATAATTCAGTTCTCCCTCCTTCACACACATGTCTCTGTCCTTTTCTCCTGACATTTTACTTCTTGTTTTGATAAAACAGACAAACCTTTAGTAACATTCCCCAGGAGCAACAACAGAAAAACAAACTAGAAAAGAAAAGAAATTCATATTAGAATACAAAAATGAGTAATCTCTCATAAAGTTCAACGTATGAAAACTGACTTAAAATTTATTATGTTCCGTCTGGCATCTAAGAAGATTAAAAGTTTTCAGTCCATCCTGACAACAAATAAAAAGCTGAAAAACCTGAAGAATCAGGATTGTTTTTAGATTTATCAGAGAAGTGAGGCCACGGGGCTGCCTCCAAATCAATATCCCTAAAATTAGAGAGACAGACAAAATAATACAGAGAATCATAACTTATAGAAGCAGAAACCCACAAGCAGAAACATCTCTGAGAACCAGTACTAGAATAGGAAAACCTGAGCTGTAACTGATAAATTGTTGAGGCTTGTTGTAAACATTGTAGTCCAAGAGTTAAAATTGGACCCCCACATTTTTGTGAGATTTATCTCATGTAGCTCCACCAAGTTCTCATAGTAAAATTCAGAAAAAAATTCCCTCAAGTTTCTGTTGGGGGAAAGGGAAAATAACTGTTTTGAAACAGCAAGACCATTCTATTCTTCTGAACAAGGTTTGCCCTCAAGAGAAACTGTTTTAAAGAGCATAGTCTATTGGCATTTAATTGGGGCCTAACTGAACTAAGGGAAGGGATATGCCCAACTCCAGTTTCCTTTAGTCTTATGTATAAAAAAAGAGATATACCAAATCCCAGCCCTTTCTATCCATTATGTCCTTCCTAAGGAAAAAAAAAAAAAAAAAAAAAAAGAGGCAGTTGTGAAATTCACAGCCTAGGACTCACTAAAAGATTGAGGTCTAATCATAAGACTGTAGAATATACACCTTTCTCATATATTATCACCACATTACTAAAAGTCTATTTACCAGAGTTCCTTTTGCCCAGTACATCATGTCTGGCTTTTAACAGCAACAACAACAACAACAAATTACCTTAAAAAATTATAAGGTATGTTAAAAAGAAAACACCTCCTCCCCTCGCAACACAAACACACTTTGAAGAGGCAGAACAAGGATAAGAACCAAACTCAGCTGTGATAAGGATATAGGAATGATCAGACTACAAATGAATTTAAAATAGCAATGATTAACAAGCTAAATCCTCTAGCAGAAAATGTAGACAACATGCAAGAGTGTATGGGTAGTATAAGCAGAAAGATGAATATTCTAAGAAAGAATCAAAAAGAAATTCTAGAGATTTAAAACACTAACAAAAATAAGGAATGCCTTTGATGGGCCATTAATAGACTAAACATAGCTAAGGAAAGAATCTCTGAGCTTAAATACATTTAAATAGAAATGTTCAAAACTTAAAAAGAAAGAAAAAAATTGAACAGAATATCCAAGAGTCATGAGACAACTACAAAAGTTATAACATATGCATAATGGGACTACCAGAGGAGAAGAAAAAGACTAAAAACTGAAGCAGTATTTGAGGCAATAATGACTGAGAATTTCCCCAAATTAATGAAATACCAACCCATAGATCTAGGTAGCTCAGAGATGCCCAGCAGCATAAAGACAGAACAAAAC
This sequence comes from Macroglossus sobrinus, assembly GCA_004027375.1. Taxonomy (NCBI): domain Eukaryota; kingdom Metazoa; phylum Chordata; class Mammalia; order Chiroptera; family Pteropodidae; genus Macroglossus; species Macroglossus sobrinus. Next base: position 246,241 of record PVKZ01001999.1, read on the forward strand.
AAAACAAAGACATCTAAGCATATCAGAATAGAACTGCAGAAAGTTGAAGGTCAAAAAAAAAATCTTAAAGAGACCAAGAGAAAAAATAATTATCTTGCCCATAGTGGAACAACAACAAAAAGTGAAAAAGCCTTGCATCTAACTTTTTAGAAACTGTGTAAACAAGAAGAATCAAGAAAAGAGTGAAGTGAAATATTTAAAGTACATAGAGAGAGAAAAGAAAAAACCCACTAGCCTCGAATTCAATATCCTGTGAAATTTTCCTTCAAAATAAAAGAAGAAATAAAAACTATCTCAGCAAGTAAAATTGAGTTAATCTGTGGTCAGTAAGCCTAGCTTGCAAGAAATGTTTTTTAAAAAAGTATAGAGAAGGAAATTATATATGTCTAACTCTTGGATCTACATAAAGAAAGAAAAAAACATATGAAAAGAAATATGTGAAAGCAAAACAATAACAACAACAAAAAAGAAACTTCAATTTTTCTTATTCTCTAGTGTTAAAATTAATTTAACATTTAACAATTTCTTTAAAATAATAATTGTGATAATGAGTTAAACTGTGTATGCTTATGTATGTACATACACTTAATGCATACATATGTGTAAGTAAAAAAAAACAGCAATGATACAAAAGACAGAAAGAAGGAATTAGAATTATTTTGTTATAATAGGGTACTGGCACAACCAGTGAAGTGGTATAGTGTTATTTGAAAGTGGATTTGGATTGTAAATATATTACAAACATTGTAAATGGATATTTCAAATTCTATGGCAAGCACTAAGAGAAGTATCAAAAAAGAAGTATAGCTCATATGCTAAGTAAGGAGAGAAAGTGAAATCATTTAAAATGTTCAGTTAAAAATACAAAATGCAAGAAAAAAAATGGAAGGCAAATGTAGGGACAAAAATAAAGGACAACAATAAAAAACAGTAACAAATATTGTAGATATTAATCCAACTATATCATTTTGAATGTAATGGTGTAAATGTAGCAATTAACAGACAAAGATTATCCAAGTGAATAAAAAAATACAAATATATGTTGTCTGCAAGAAATGCACTTTAAGTATTAAGATACATATAGACTAAAAGTAAATAGATGAAGAAAGATCTACCATGTTAATACTATCAAAATTAATCCGGAGTAGCTATTTATTTCTGACATAGATGACTTCAGAGCAAGGAAAATTATCAGGAATAAAATGGGGAATTATATCAGAATAAATGAGGTCAAGTGTCCAAGAAGACATTTTATGTAGGTGTCTAAAAACAGAGCATCAAAAGATATGAGGCAAAAACTGATAGACTGCAAGGAATGAGTGAACCATTATTACAGTTAAAGACTTCGACACCTCTCTATCAGAAATGTACAGACCCAGCAGGGAGAAAATCACAGGAAACTAATATTTGAATTCAACAGCATCATCAACCAACTATATAATATATAGACTACTTCATCCAGCAACAGAAAAATATACATTGTTTTCAAGCTCATGTTGGCTCATTCACTATGATAAAGCACATTCTGGGCCGTAAAACATATCTTAACAAATAAAGAATAGAAGTCACAATGTCGGCTCTCAGACCACAGTAAAATTACAGGAGAAATCAATAGGGAATTTATAGCTGGGAAAACCCAAAACAGTTGGAGATTAAACAACATATTTTTTAACAACACCTGAGTCAAAGAAGAAATTTCAAAAGAAATTAAAATATATTTTGAACAAAATGAAAGTAAAAATATGAGGTACCAAAATTGTGAAATTAGCAAAAGCAGTACTTAACGGGGAATTTTAGAGCTTTGAATGTATTTAGTAAAAAAAAAAAAAAAAAAAAAAAAAAAAAAAAAAAAAAAAAAAAAAAAAAAAAAAAAAAAAAAAAAAAAAAAAAAAAAAAAAAAAAAAAAAAAAAAAAAAAAAAAAAAAAAAAAAAAAAAAAAGAATAAACTGTAATCTAAGCTTCCACCTTAGTAAATGAGAGGAAATATAGCAAATTAAATCTAAAGTAAGCAGAAGAAAAGAAATAATATAAATTTTAAGAAGAAACAACTTGAAAACAGGAACCTAGCAGAGAAAAAAAATCAATAATGAAAGACGGTTCTTTGAAATAATTAATAAAATCTATAAGCCTCTAGACAGATTACGTTAAAAAAGATACAAATTACTAATATTGGAAATGAAAGAGGGTACATTAATATAGATTACATTAATAAAGAAATTCTATGAACAACTCTCTGCCTGTGTATTTGATAGACAAGATAAAATAAACCATTTCCTTGAAAAACACAATCTGCCAAATTCATGGAAGAAGAAATAGATAATCTGAGTAAGCTTATATCTATTAAATCAATAATTATAAATTTCCATACAGAAAACAATAGTTCCAGATGAGTTCACTGTTGAATTATATCAAATATTTAAGAAAGAAATTTTACCAAGTCTCTACATTGTCTTCCAGAAGACTGAAGCAGATATAACACTTTCTAACTCATTCTGTTTTCAATGTTACATTAATAACAAAACCAGACAAAGACAATATAAGAAAAAAAACCCTACATAACAACAATATCTCTCATACAAAAATTTAAAAATTCTCAACAAAATATTAACAAATTGGATAAATAATGTATAAAAAGAAAGAAACTAACATGTTGACCAAGTGGAATTCCCCAATGTGCAAGTCTTATTGAACATTCACAAATTGGTTAATGTAATCCATTGCAACAATGGGCTCAAAAAAAATTTAAAAAAAGAAAAAATCACATGATTATATCAATAGATGCAGAAGAAAAGTATTTGATACCCATTCATAATAATAATTAATAATAATAATAATAATAATATTTAAAAAACTAGTAGTAGATGGGAACTTCCTTAATTCGATAAAGAACATTTAAGTAAAACCTACAGCTAACATCATAGTTAGTGGTGAAAAACTAGAAGTTTTCCAGCTAAGATTGTGAACAACACAAGAATGTCCCCTTTTGCCACTCCTTTTCAACATCATACTGGCAATCTAGTACAGTATGTTCTAGTAGAATAAAACAAGACAAAGAAATAAAATGTATACATATTGAAGAAAAAAAATAAAACTTTATTTTCAGATAACTTGATTGTCTCTGTAGAAAACCCAACAGAATGAACAAAAAATTTTCTGGAATTAATAAGCAATTATAGCAAGGTTGTAGAATATAAGGTAATCTATATTAGAATAGTCCAAATTCAGAACACTGGCAACACCAAGTTGTGGTGGTGATATGGAACAATGAGAATTCTTTATCATTGCTGGTGGAGAAACATAATGGTGCAGTCACTTTGCAAGACATTTTGTCAGTTTCTTACAAAACTAAATATACTCTTATCATATGATCCAACAATCATATTCATCAATGTTTACCTAAATAAGTTAAAAGTTATGTCCAAGGACAACCCTACACACAATGTTTATAGCATCTTGATTCATAATTGAAAAAATTAGAAGCAAACAAAATGTCCTTTAGTAGATGAATGGATAAATAAACTGTAAATCCAGCCATGGAATGTTATTAAGCTCCAAAAAGAAATGAGCTACGATGCCATGAAAAGACAGGAAAGAACCTCAGATCATATTATTAAGTAAAAGAGGGTAATCTGAAAAGGCCATATACTGTATGACTCTCATTGTATGACATTCTGTGAAAGGCAAACTGTGGGTACAGTAAAAAGACCTGTGGTTGTTAGAGGGAAGGAGGGAAGGATGAAGAAGCAGAGAAGAGAGGATTTTTAGGATAGTGAAAATTTTTTCTATGTATAGTCCATGAATTCTCTGTGAATCTAATGGTGGATATACTTATCATTATATATTTTTAAAAATATATAGAATGTATAATATTTAGAATAAAGCTTACCGTAAATTGAATTTGGTTGGTAATGATATGTCAATGTAGGTTTATCAGTTGTAACACATGTACTACTCTGGTATAGGATGTTGACAGTGGGAGAAACTGTTTTTATAGGGAGCACAAAATATCGGAGAATTCTTTATACTTTCTGTTCAGTTTTGTTGTGGACCTAAAAGTGTTCTAAAAAATAAAATTTATTTAAGAGAAGGAAAAAAAATGACATAAGAAAAACCATCTCCATCAGTTTTTAAGAAGAAATCTTATAACTATTTAAAATACTTATTTTGTAATTAAAAGTTTTTTTTCCACCAGCATTTAAGAAACAAAAAATTAGAATCATTCGCAAACACTTTCAGAGAAAAGAACAATAAAGATCATTCACAATAAATGTGTAAGACTAGGATCTTTATTACAAAAACCTGGTAGTAATAATGCAAGGAAAATAAACTTCAATTTCATCATATTCATAACTACACATAAAATCCTAAACAAAATCGTAACAAACTAAATCCAAAAAGAAATCCATCATGGTTCTCCTGTATCCAAAGGACTCAGGAATAAATGAGTGATTTCATTAGAAAACTGATTAATAAAATTCACTCTGTTAACAGGAAAACAACTATATAATCGTGATAGTAGGTGAAAAAAAAATACATAGTTAATAATGTTCATCATTATTTATGATTAAAAGAAAACTCTTGTCAAACCAGGAATGGTGAAGGTCATATAAATCTCATTAATATTGGTTGACTTAAATAAATCATCAAATCTTTTCTTAATAATTTTGTAATACGTTAGATTTTACGAGACCCTTTAATTATATATTGTTACTTCATTTAATCCTTATAACAACATGTGGATCATACAGAACAAAGCATTTTTTTAGTGTAAACATTTACAGACAATAAGTTTGGGATACAGAGATATGATGATGAATGTGCTGATATCGAATTTGGAATGTGGAAAAGTCTTGTTCAGAATTTATATGAGTCCTATTTAAGAGCCCGTTTGAGAACTCTAATCTCATCTCTGCAGAATTAAAACCATAGATTTCTATTACTAGCCAAAAATTACCTATCTATATATGATTTAATGTAAAAAGGAGAAACTAAATTTTAGATTTGCATTGAGTTCAACACCCCTTATACCCAGAGAAAGAGAACAAAGGAAGAAAATATGACTGAGTTCTTGTCCACATGTTGTTATCGCTTATAGCTTTGCACCTTTTAGATGGTGACTGTGTGAAGAAAGGCTTGTGAAAAATAAAATAATGGATATTCATACTAACAAAATTGAGGTGACTGATCCAAATTTTCTATCTCCTTTAGGCAAGTGATGCAAATAATTCAAAACATGTAGAATTTGACAGCTTCTTGGAAAAATTAAATGCCTTAGTCAGATTTATTCTCAAGTAACTCAGAAAACCAGAATTTATCCCCTTTGTACTTTAGTGTGCATGTTATTTGCATGAACCTGAGATCAAATAAGACTACTTAGATGATTATATGTGATAGGCTAAATGTAAAGATAGTCTATAAAGTTTTTCTGGGAAAAAAAAGCTTTTATATATTATTTGCTAGTCAGGAGCTTGAAAAGCATATATAAAAAATTTGTGAAATTAATATTATTTCATCATATATATAGATGTAACTTTTGGCGATTCGCAAGTCTGTAGTTGTAATTCTGCAGAGATAAGATTACAGTTCTCAGTTTGTGCACTGAAGTTTTAGTGATGCTAAAAGTATGAGAATTTTTAAATATATTTATACAAATATAATTACACATATATACACACACACTCATACACACACACCTGAAAGTGATTAGTTCATCAATGTTGAATAATTCTAAAATATAGTTAACCACTATCTTGATAAAGATACTAAGGACAAATATACATAGATATGATAAAATCCACATTTACTTATCCAACATTTTAACTTCAACCAAAAGATGGCTTGTTTACCTATATCAAATACACAAAATACATTTTGGTTAGTATTTTATGATTTTTTATAGTTAATAATCTTTAATAGTCTATAAAATTAAACTTATTTCTCTGAAACAATGCTTTGAAAACACAAAAATATCATTTTTTAAATGCTCAGAAAAAAGCTCAGGATTATTTATATCATTCTTGATTTAACCGTTTATTTTCATGGATCAATAAACATGTATTTTACATCTATCTCATTAATTTTGACAAAAATGCTTCCTTTATCTACATGCCAAAATTATAATCCTGATAACATTTTGACTGTCAATCTCTATAGAAGTGATAGCTGTGTATCATTGTTTCATTGCTTAGCTATAGAAAAAAACATAAAAGCTACAAAACATTATATCTAATAAATTATTTATGTTTAGATGTAAATCTATATAATGTATATTTAGTTATAAAGATTTTTTAATTTTATCAGTAAACTGTACATACATATGAAGGTGTAAATATATAATATGAAAATGTGAAATATATCTGTGAAGAGAACTTGAGTGCAAGTATGTAATGAAGTTACACTTAAGTAACTGGAAGTGAAGGATGTTCTGGAATATATATTTAAATTATACATTCAGTCTTTTTTTTAACAGAATACATAATCTTTTGTTATTTATGTATATTCTGTTCTTCCCTTTGCCTACAAAGTTTTACATTATCTTCAGTTGTCACAGATAAATGTGCCGATACTGAGACATCTGTTCTTTCTCTACTGATTACATTTTGTCATTCACTGACATATTCATGGTATGAGTAAGCACAAGAACATCATAAGACTTTTTTTTTTTAATTTCCAGGCACTGTAGTAAATACTTTCTGTTTATCTTTTCATATAATCTTCACAATAACCACACAAGAAGGATATTTTTGCTATGTCTCTCTATATAGATGAGGTAACTAAAGTCCTACAGGGGCCAGAGAACTTGCTTGAAGTGTTACAAATTTTTAATTGCATGACAAAATGTCAAGTCACAATTTCTTATGTGAGGATATAAAATGGCAATTCTCAGAAGTCTATTTGAGAATAATCATCAAAAATAGCGGTTATAGCTGGGACTGACACTAATTAATGAAAATTCTAATTCTTACTTTCTGCTGCTAAGTTACAGATTATAAGAGAGGGGGAAGCTTTGACTAGATGTTAAATTATCCATAGGAAAAAGCAGGGAAAATTATATAGAGTATCATTCTGCTCCTGCATAGTATTTTCTTGTTTAAAAATCACAAAGATAAGTAACCACAAGGGTGATGTCTTTTATTTTCTTCCTTAGTTTTTTTTTTTTTATCGTGTTTCAAAGAAGAAGAGTTGTGTTTATAAAATGATTCTTTTCTTTTCATTTGTTCCAAAATGAAAATTGGATCTGTATAGTTTATAGAATGTAAAAACAGGTAAATATGATGCCAGATTTTGCCAAAATGTGAAACCACCCAAATGGTGAAAACATCTAGTAAAAAATACTGAATCAAAATAAAATGATACAAGTGAAATAGAAGAACATAATTTGGTAGAACTACAGATTTAACCAAGTTATATAGGTGGGCATAGTGAGAATAACATTGACTGGTCTTGGTAGTTTCTTTAATAATTCAATTTCATTTTTAAAAATATTATGATAAAATTATCTTATTGTATATTTATAGGAAGAAAAACATTTTCAGTTATGTGTTCTTAATGGACTCCTAGCAATCTTGTGCATTATGGTTCTTTGTGAATTGATAAAGTTAATTTCCCTTTAGCTAGAAAGTCAAATAACTTATATTGTTAGGTATTATATAGAAAATAATGGCCATTAAAGCTTTTGAAAAAATACTGAATATAGGATTTGTCAAAAATTTTTTTTAGGACTCCCTACACCAAATGTAGAAAATCAGTTCTTATTAAAGCTATAGAGTATGGTCCCTATTCTAGATTTACTGAGTCAGGTGAAGCTTAAAGTTTTTAAGCTCCTCAGGTTATTCTTATGTACATTAATAATGAAAACTCCTGTCCCAAGAAATACAGTACTTTAATACATGTGTTTTTATAAACCTTTCTGATTTAGAATTGAATCAAAGAAAAAAGGCTTTAACTCAAATATTAATTATTTTACTTATCATTCTACTTTACATTAAACAAACATTCATTCAGTACTTACTATGTACTGATTGGAAATCTGTATTAGGCATTGCTGAGATAATGATGACCAGAGAATGTTATTGTTAACTTTTAAGAAAGACAAAAACTAATAGGCATAATAATGGTTAAGTTTCTTAATTTAAACTTGTGTTTTAACTAACTTACATTTTTTGTCAAAAAAAATTTAGATAAACATTCTTGGCTTTTAATTAACATAAAACTTTAAAGTAATGTTCAGTATTGTGCATTTAATTTATTATTATAAAAAATACATTCCTATAATAGAAAAGCTTAAAAGCATATTAAAGTGAATAAAAATGTTTTTTTCCAAGAAACCAAATGTATCTATCCTGATGTATACTTTTTTGTACATAATTTATTGTTTTAATTGAACAGTATGCAAACATTTAAAATATATCTGCAAAATTCTTAGCTTAATACTTTACTTAAAAAGAGATGAATTCTTTCAAATAACAAATCCATTAGCTGTTCATATTTATGAAAATAATAATTCTTTGATGTTAGCTGTCCAGATGTTTGTTCCCCATTTGCTGATGACTTGAGGATAAGCACACTAATTGTCTCAACCAATTGGAAAGTGAGCATCTTACACTGAAACTATTAGTTACTCATGTTAACATATTCTTTCTTTGCTTCACTGCTCTGCTTATTTATTTCTAAAAAGATTGAATTCTTGATAATTACATTCATGCATTAATTAATTTCTCCATCAAATATTTATTGAGCAATTGGTATGTACCAGACACTCCTGTATCTGCTATTGATTCCCTCATGTACTTTATATTCTGGTAGTAGAGACAAGAAATCAAAGATTAATAATAAAAATTATATGCTATACTGGAAGGTAATGCTAAGACCTTGAGGGAAAACAAAGCCAAATAAAAGGACAGAAAATGATAGATGAGGAGTAGTCTCTTATTTTATTAATACATTAAGTGGTCAGGTCACCTTAAGAGGTAATGAAAATCAGTTATGGTATTACATAGGGCAATATATTTCTAGGCCGAAGAAATAGCATGTGTGAGAGCCTTGGATACAAAATATGCCGGTATGTTTGAGTAATGTAAAAAAATAATAATAATTTTAGATGAAATATATCCAAAGAAAGAGAATGTTAGAAAATGAAACCAGAGAGTAGCCAAAGGCCAAATTATGTAAGGTGCTGTAAGCAAATAATCAGCAGTTGCATATTTCACTAATATCCCAAGGTAATGAAATTCTATTGGGGAATTAAAAGTAGATATTTCAGTATTCTTCTCTGTAGAATTTTATATCAAATTTTATTAGAGTCAGTTGATTGATGTACCATAGAGACTCAATAAAAGTAAAAATTATTTTATTCAATTATAAACAGCTCAAGATATTTCTAGGTGTATATCAAAGTGATAATAAAAGAGTATCTTCTATATGGTCACTCAGGAAATCAGGCTTATGAAGACTATGCTATATTAAATGTATCTTCCAAAATTGCTAGAATATTTTCATCCACTTGGCAGAAAAAGGACCCTACAGGTATTTTTCACGAACCAGGCCTGGAACCAGCGAGCATTACTGTTTTCACGGTTCAGTACTAGAACTCATTCATTTGGCCGTCATAACTAAATTGATGAGAAGTGTAGCCTATGTGTCCAAATTAGGAAAAAAAACCACATGAAGGTAGAATTTTCTGCCACATCATAACATCTTATTGTCCCTTCCCACGGGACGACTAACGGGAGCTCCGGCCAGACATGAGACTCGAGGTGACAATCTGCAAGAGAATGGGGGACAGGAGACGCAAAGAATGGAGGCAAGACAAAGTTCTGATCACGCCTCGTTTATTGTAGGTAGCGGTAGAGTATATAAGGGGGAGGAGGATTTGCATAAGCACGGTTGCCTTGGATACTGAACCGCAGAACATTCCATTTCCTTATATGACCCAAAAATGCAGAAGGGTCCCGGGAGAGGAGGGGGCTGCAAGGTCAGATTAGTTTAAGCAAATGGCTCAAGGGGCCCAGGGCAAGTCAGGGCATGTCAGGGCAACTGACTTTAGGCTGTCTATCCTATCAGATAGTACAGGGCGAGGCAGATTCTGTCCCAAGGCGAAGTTGCCTAGATCTCAGGTATGAGAGCCTGGATAAGAACGGCTCCCGACATCTTATCATGAACACTATTTTCTGAATATCATTGAATATTTTTCTAGATTTCAAAGTTATATTAATTGATTGAGGTATAACTCAGTGTAATAAAATGTACTCATTTTAAATATATAGTGTGAAGAGTTTTGAGAAATGTATACACACTCATATAATCACCATCTCAAAGAACATTTCTATTATCCCAAAAATCTCACTTCTAGTGTGTTATAGCTACGCCTCTTTATCTCCATCTGCAGACAATTATCTGGTGTCTATACTGTAAATTAATTCAGTCATTTAGAATTTTACATAAACGGCATTATGCAATATTCAGTCTTTTTTATCTGGCTCCTTTAAGCATAATGTTTTTTGAGATTATTCAAGTTACTGCACATTTCACTAATTTTTCCCTTTTTAGTACTGAATAGTATCCACTGCATGCACAGACCAGTTTAGCTATTCTATTAATGGACACCTGACTTATGTTTTTATTATTATTATGAATTGTGCTATTATAAACCTTCATATATAAGATTTGTACAGACATTTAAAAATTAATTAGGTAAATATTAAAGGGTGAAATAGTTGAGTAATATTATTCCTGTCAACATTTGCACTGGCAGGTTGATTTTTGTTCTTAATTTTAGCTATTATAGAGGGAGTGCGATCATATCTTTGTAGTTTTAAGTGGCATTTCTCTGATGGCTAAAGGTATTTTATTAACTTTTTAATATAAATCAATTATCTATCTTTTTGTATTTGATGTTTCTTATTTTCTAATATAAGCATTCAATGTTATAAATTTCCTTCTTTGCACTGCTTTGCCTACAACACAAATTATGATATATCATTATTGTTTTTATATTATTTTACTGCAAATATCTTATTTATATCATATGTTTGACTGATCTATATTTTTATATTTTATCTGCTGCATATATATATATATATAAGTGAATCCTCTTCCATGTATGTACATATATATAATGAATTCTAATTAATGTCTCATTTAGCTTTGCTGTTTTCCCATGATTTTTTTAAAATGTTATATATGACCTCCTCTATTGATTTTATAATCTACTAAGGAATACCACACACATTCAGTAACAGGAAGGAATAATGAAGAAAAAGAAAGCTTTAGATATGGAATAAAATGCTAAGTTCACAGGTGTCATTTCTGCCATTGTAGCAGTCAGGAAAGGTAAAATAAAAATGTAAAAAAACCCACAAACTATTATTTAAAGATATTTATTTCTTGATCATACTATCTCTTCATTGCAAGTGGGCAAGTGGTTTCTGCTCCTATCAGTCAGTCAGAGGCTCTAGCTAATGATGAAGCAGCTGTCTTAAACATCACCTGAAGAAAAGGAGAGTTCTGGAGGATGAATCTTACCTATGTCTAAAATGGTGAATACAGAAAATATTGTAAAAAGCACTAATGCATATCACATTCATTTACTAGTTACCACTTATTAGCAACTTTGGCAACAAAATTTTTTTTCTTCTCTTACTTTTTCCCAATGTTAGAAAATCTCAAGAATGGCCTTAAAAATACATATGATACACTAGCTCACCTGTGGTTTGATCACAGATTCCAGAGTATATCTAATTATTTATGTTTCTATAATTGGCTTTATATCCTGGGATTAAATAATTGGGGTTCCTCTCTTTAGATTTTGTAATTTTTTGGAGGCTTCTGAAAAAAATAATTTCCAAAATTTGTATCAATTGAAAAGTAATTTTATTTTTTAAAAATCAAACTTACCAATAATAAATATTCTATAATCATATGTTTCTTTCTTGGTATGGAGGGTGAATTACAAAATTAATAATTATACATAGGACAAAAGAATGTCTAATAATAAAACTGTCAGTAAGAAATTGTGATTTCTCTTTTTGTGTAACTTACAGATGATTGCTTTCTAATCTCAGAAGTAAAGATAGGCTATAAATGGTCAAACTAATTGCTATGATTTTGTTCATTATTCATTGATTTGGTCAAACACTGTGGCAGAACTAATCTTTGGTATTAACTATCTGCCACAGAAGTAAAGAAAAAGAAGAGGACAGTATAATTTGCTATGTTTGGTCATATCTGAAATAACAAAGTGATCTGACTATACAGTGCTGTTGACATTTTTTCTAGTATCCAGCTGAACATAGTGACAATAACACAACACAGTTGACCAAATTATTTTAAAATCAGTTGATAGGAATTATCATTAAATGTTTGCATAAATATGATATTAATTGCCAAGTAAAATAAAAATTCTTATTTGCTAAATTTTTGTAATATTCACCAACTTGTGAAGAATAACAATATTCTGTATACAAACTTTATTTTCACGTGTGCTGAAAGCTAAAGTAAAAGATAAACATAATTTTTAATCTTTAAAATGAATATTTTAATGATTAATTAGTTTTTAAAACATTAAAATAAAAGTCTTTTATATTGCTAGACATAACAACAATTAAAATTGCATTTTAATTTTAGAAAGAGAGAAAAAGAAAAATATGACTCTAAAAGTAATCATTTTACTTCACATCAAAGTATCTTCTCTTAGTAAAAGATTATTTTTATTTACCTAGGAAATATTGTGATTATAAATTTTGATTGTATCAAGCCATTTTTTAATTAAATTAAATCAAAAATAATTGTTTTCTGATTATAGCCTCTTTATTACAGTTGCAAAATTGTTTTAGTGAGGGCAGTTCTTTGTTTATCATCATTAATAAAACATTAGTAATAAAAATATGGTGAACAATCCTATGATTGTTCAGCAATTGGAATGTATGTATGAGCAATAAATGTAATTACATAAAAGTTTATTAGTTTTATAGACAATGAAATAATAAACTTGGTATATTTTTTCTACAAAATTTAGTTACATAATGATTTTTTAAATTAATTACTTTTTTTCTCAATGTTTCTATTATTATAATTCTATAAATTATGCATAGAAATTACAAGTTCAGGTCAACATGGAAGAATAGATAAATGCTGTGCTTGCCCACTTTCACGACCACATCAAAATTACAACCTGAAGTCTAGCTGAACAGAAGTGTTATAACTAAGGAAGTACAGAAGAAGCCATATCAAAACTGGTAGGAGAGGCAGAGACATAGAATGAACTGGTCCTACACCAGAATGTGGTGACAAAAGTCGGAAGGGATATATTGGCTGTGGAGGTGTCCCCTGAGGATCAAGTGGTCTCAGCTCAATGCTGAGCTCTCCATCCTAGGATTCCAATGCTGAGAAGAGAAGTCCCCACAACTTCTGGCTCTGAAAACCAGTGAGCCTGTGACTGAATGAGACAAATGGCTGCTGGAGTCTCAGGCATTTCTCTAAAAGTGCCCACTTACTGACTTGCCAGCTGATGACTTCATTTGCTCTGAGCTCCAGCTCAAAAGGCATTAGAAACATATATATATATATATATATATATATATATATATATATATATATATGAATTAAATTGTCTGGTTTCAGGGCGAGGGCTTGAGGGACAGCTTTCTCCCATACAGAAGTGATGGCAGAAGCTATTTCTTTGTTGAGCCCTCCCCAAACCCAGTATGCATAGCAGGGGCCCACCATATCTGAGTCGCCATCAACCTGGCTGACACTGCTTGACTTGTCTCACTCAACTTGTGGTCCCAACCAAACCACTTCCAGTGGCTTTTCCATATAAATGGCCTGTCTTGGCTCATGCTACAGACTTTCTCCTAATCTCTCAAAAGTGCACAAACCCCAAACCAGTATATCTGGCCTTGTTGTGCCCTGTATTTCTTGATAAGCAGTCCCAATTCCATCACTAGTGGCAGCCAGCCTCAATTCCTGGCTTAGCCTCTCCCAGGTCCTTCCAAGCCTAGCACAAGTAGCAAACACTTGCAAATCACTTTATAGCTCATACAAAGTGGCTTCAGGTAGAGCACAAGCAGTGACTAAATTTTGCCTTCAACAGAGTCCCTACCTAGATGCCCCAGAACCAACACACCTGGTGACCAGTTTAAGACCACACCAGATCACAACTAAACCACCTTCGTCAATGATACATACAAAAGGCAGACTTAGCAGACATCAGAGCCCTGTTAAAGCAAATTGTGCTCCATAGGGTCAGTACCTTCACAACAGCTTCTCCACTATAGTTACAGGTCATTCCTTACAACCAATCAACCTGAGGGTTAATCCCTCTCATTGACATATCAACAGTAACCAAGGATCAACTACAATAGAAAGGCACACAAAACCCATACAAGAAACAAATTTGAATCACCCAGCTCAGTTATATAAATGTCTAATCACTGTGGTATACACCTGAAACTAATATAATACTGTATTCCAACTAAAAATAAAAGAGAAATATTTTTTTAAATTATACAATAATGGACATAAGTTTCTCTTTGCATTCTTCGAAAAAGTCTTTCATACAAATAGTATACTAGAGAGGAAAAACTACTTCTTGATATTACATATATTTTTAAATATATTATTTATAACAAATCATTTTATTTCTTATATTCTCATATATTCTATTATAAATATGTAAAATTTATATGATAATATTTTATTGTAAAATCTAATGAGTCCATCAGTAATTTTTAGAGAGCAATTTCACTGCATGTGTTTGGGTGTGTTATAAAAAATTTGTCACAACAATACCAGTAAATTAATCCAACATACTATGCTAATTTTTGAGAAGACTTTGTCTTGTTTTTGTATGTATTTTATAAAAATATTAATTATTATTTAAGGGTAAATATAAAGAGCTACAATTAAGTAGCTCAAATAAAAGTTGTTTTAGGGGTGTCAGAAGAAAAGTCATTGTTTCTCTGTTCACAAAACTAATTGCTGGTTGGCTGAGAGCTGAATAAGTGTAGTTGTACCTAAGCAACTGTCTTCACTAGTGTTAGTATTTGACCTCTTGAGAAAACACAGCAAATCTTTACATGAGCAAATATTAGCAATGACATTATAAAGGCTTCTTTAGGGTAACTAATCTTCAGGGTAACTAGACATAGAGATGTTACATCTGAATTTCAAATGAGTATTTTCTTCATTGGGTAGTTTAATTGGAGCTTGAAGGTATCCAGGTGATTACAATTGATATTGTTTTGCCTAACTTTTTAAATTTATTCAAGTAAATTTATCTTATCATTTACCTTATCATTTTAGGAATGTTCCTTTTTAGGGTTGAACCAGTGAATGTACCTTCTATGTCCAAAGGTAAATAAAGCTTAGATTATAACTCTAAAAAATTATTTGACTTTAAGTTAAAAATTATATCTACTTAAAGAACTACTAATTTATTCAAAATTGAATATGCTTTGATTAACTATACACTGCTTTATACAATTATTCAAAACGTGTACTAGATGTCTATTATATGTCAGACAATTCGAATTGGTGGTTGTGAAGATGATATAATAAACAAGTCTGTTCTATTAAAGTAGTACAACTCATCAAAGAAATGTAGGCATATAAATAAAGTAACATGGCATTATGTGCTATAACATGGTGCAGAATAGTGTAATCAGTTTTTTCCAGCAAAGATAAGTGGTAGCACACAACACATAGTCATGGTTTTGTGAAAATCAAGTCCTGAAAAATCAGTTATTTTAGACATTGTTTTGTTTTATTTTATTTTACTTTTTAATTTAATTTAATTTTAATTTTAATTAGTTTCAAGTGTATACTACATTGGTTAAACATTTATATAGTTAATAAAATGATCTCCCCGATTGCTCTTTCTCTTCTCTGGCTCTACACCTAGCCATTATATTAATGCTGACTTCATTCCCTATGCTGTGCACTCAACCCCATGACCATCTATCAACTACTAATTTGTACTTCTTTAATGCTTCCCCCCATTCTCCCATTCCCCAACCCTCCTCCCACCAGATTGTCCTGTATATTTGTGTTTGTTTTCAATTAGTTTGCTCTTTTTGTTCCTTAGAATCGGCATAAAAGTGAAATCATATGGTATTTATCTTTCACTGTCTTATTTCACTCAGCATAATAAACTCTAGGTCCACCATGTCACTGCAAATGGTAGGATTTCATTTTTAATGGCTGAGTAATATTCCATTGTATATATGAACCATAACTTCTTTATCCAATTGTCTGTTGATGGGTATTTAGGTTGCTTCCATATTCTGGGTATTGTAAATTGTGCTGCTGTGAACTTATAGGTGCATAGATCTCTACAAATTATTGTTTTGGTGCTCTTGGATAAAAATCCAGAAGTTCAATTACTGGGTCATAAAGTATATCCATGTTTAATTTTTTGAGAAACCTCCAGACTGTTTTCCGTAATGGCTGTTCCAATATGCAAGCCAACCAAAAGTGCAAGAGGGTGAATCCTCGCCAACATTTGCTGCTTTTTGATTTATTGATGATAGCCATTTTGACAGGTGTTAGGTGATATCTCATTGTGGTTTTAATTTGCATTTCTCTGATGATTAGTGACCTTGAGCATTTTTTATATGTCTATTGGCCATCTGTATTTCCTTTTTGGAGAAACATCCATTAAGGTCTTCTCCTCATTTTTTAGTTATTATCTTGAACACTGTTTTTAAATGAACCAGAGTTATAAATACAGCTTACACTGCAAAGCAGTATATACACACAGAAACACACATATATGTACACATACACTCTTATAATTACTTACAGTTTCATAAAATAAATTTATCTTTATAGCATTTGATGCACTCATGTTTTCAATTCTGTTTTATTCAATTCTGACCCCTAAAATGATTCCACCACTGTGGGGAGCCGTTCTTATCAAGGTTCTCATACCTGAGATCTAGGCAACTTCGCCCTGGGACAGGCTCTGCCCCACCCTGTGCTATTTGATAGGATAGACAGCATAAAGTCAGTTGCCCTGACATGCCCTGACAGGCCCTGGGCCCCTTGAGCCATTTGCTCAAACTAATCTGACCTTGCAGCCCTCTCCTCTCCCAGGACACTCCTGCATTTTTTGGTCATATAAGGTAATGGAATGTTCTCTGGTTTGGTATCCAAGGCAACCGCACTTACTCAAATCCTCCTCCCCCTTATATACTCTACCCCTACCCACAATAAAGGAGACTTGATCAGAAAGCCTGTCTTGTCTCCATTCTTCGTGTTTCTTGTCCTCCTTCTCTTTCAGTGCTTGGGGCCCCCGTTGACTGTCCCACGGGATGGGACACACCACCCCTGCTAATGGATCATGATCCTCTAATCCATTATCTCAAAAACTGCCCTAGAAGTAATGATATCGGTAATTAGTAGTAGCAGAGTGATTCTAGGCATAGAAATTATAGGGGCAAGAAAGCAAATTTTTATATTTACAATGAAAAAGTGAATGAAATAAGCAATAAAACCAGAAGAAAAGGCATTTTGTGAAAGTGTATTTGTGCACATATGTGTGTGCAAGTGTGTATTTTCTCATGTCTCCTTTCTTTTTATGGCTCCTCGATAGGTCTTTTTAAATAAATACTTTGAGATAAATAACTATGATGAGTATCACGTTAACCTAAACATAAGAGAGATAAACTGGGTTGAGTCTAATATAGTCTAGTGGAAAAAGAACAATAATTTAAAGTTATGAGTGCAGTTATATATTACTGACAGAGTAGGAGCCGTATACATTTAGGTTAAACATTTTAAGTTAAAGATATCATCACTTCAAAAATAGGTTTAAGAAAATCTTATGATGAGTATGGAAATTTTAAAAATAATAAATTCCCAGATAATCTGAAAGAATCATTTTAGGACTGACAATACTTAATAATACATTGCCAATTAAACAATTAAACAAATCACTGCTATTAATAATGTTTTTCAGAATTGTTCCTTGGGAACATTAATTTTAAGTTATTATTACAAGAGAAATTCTCTTGAAATTCTCCTTATATAACTATCTTTAAGATATTGAAAAATGATGAAATCATTTTTCATTAATATCGAATTTTACAATATCTTCTCTAGTTCTGCTCTTTAAATTTTCAGAAATAATTTTGTCAATCACTGAGCACCTAGAGGAGCAAAGATCATAATACTGTCATATTTAGTCCAGATATATAAATAATCTACATTCATCCTGTAGAAAGATATAAACACCATAGCATAATATGTTATTCTTATTCAAAGTTAAATTAAAAGTTTTTATTACATGAGTTTGGTTGCTTAACCAAGCAAGAGAGGTCAACTTTCTTTCATTTCTCTTTTCCTGTTTTCCTCCTTTGTTGAGAGCCATTCTTGCTGAATACCCTACAAACAGGGTTAAAGTTGTCTGCAAGCTAGAAGTTTGCAGAGCAGGTGGGCTCTGTACTGAAGGAGGAAGTTTAGCTTAATGTAAAGAGTAGAATGTTCCTTGCCCCAAGGAATAAGACAGAAAACAGGAACAAGGAGGTTTTGAAAGAACTTATGCTAATGTCAGCAATTGTTAGCATATCTGTGAGTTTTGTTTCTCATGCATTTCCAAGGGTATAAATATGCTGTGCTTGATAAACTTGGGGCGCAGTATTTACTGTTAGCCCTCCCGAGTCTATCTTTTGTCTCTGTCTCTTTGTCTCTCTTTTTCTTTCTATTCTCATTCCTCACTCCCCCTCTCAGGAACTGTTTGATC
Organism: Macroglossus sobrinus; assembly: GCA_004027375.1. Classification (NCBI taxonomy): domain Eukaryota; kingdom Metazoa; phylum Chordata; class Mammalia; order Chiroptera; family Pteropodidae; genus Macroglossus; species Macroglossus sobrinus. Next base: position 264,983 of record PVKZ01001999.1, read on the forward strand.
TTAGGCGGGCTCCAGCACTCCTTATAAGAAGACAAGTAAAGAACCATAGAAATAAGAGTAGAAATAAGAGTTTCCTTTTCCAAATCCAAATTTCTTGAAAGTAGAGAGCATAGATGCAGAAATACTTTAAACATATATCACCATTCTAATACATTTTGAAAGAAGCAATTTCATCCCTGGAAATTTTATTTGAAGGAAAATACCCACAAACAGTGCAAAGAAAACCACATGTAAAATGTGATATGATTTGACATAAATTGAAAATTTAGATGTGCCAGCCTAGACTTTTCTGACCTTATAGTGCCCACCTCAAGGGCTTTATGGGAAAAGAACAAGTGCAAGATGAACAATATTTGCTCTCAGCCACCTGGTGTGATAACTTGTCATGACCACTCCATTGCCCCTAGACCTACTGAGAAGGCATTTACTTAGTTCTCAACATTCAGTGGTACTGGGGATCAATGTCATTTAATATATAGCCACTTGTTTGTCAATAATGTTCATCATGAGGGTTATTTTAATCCCCTTATTTTATGCCTAAAATGATAACATTATCTATATATCGATTGATTATCTATAGACACATAATACTATAAGCTTTCTCTCTAGTGGCTTAAATTTACCTTTTCTTGTCTCTTAAATTTTCCCATTGTGTCCTCTGAAACACCAATCATTCAATGATTGATAAACTCTCTACCTCCTGCTCTTAACTACCAACAGGTTCTCTTTTGAGAATATTTTCTATAGCCTATACATTATTTCCCCTCAACCCCAAGGCAGCTTCCTGAAAGTGGCTTTTCCTTTAATAAAACTTCTGCTTCTTTGAGAATTATTATATTGAGTTTTATTACTTTCTACTTTTCTATTTCCTCAGGCTATTTAATCCAGCAACTCTTATACTTACTTACTCTCTAGCCTTTACTGTCTTGTCATAGTTTACCTCTCTTATAAAGCTCCAGACTTTTAAATGTTCTCTTTTGCATCTTCTAAATACTACATTCCACTTCTTTCCTTCTTTACAATCCCATAACAAAAAACAAGTCTGTATAAATATAAATCCTGTTTATGTGTTCATACCAAAGCTAGTGATTACTGCTAGAAAAAAAAAAGTACAACAGAGCAGTTTTTTTTTTTAATTCTATAATAAATAGCGTCTTTAATATTACCATGAGATCAGGCACTCTTTCAATGATTTATCTTTAATTTTTTAAATCATCAACATCCTCAACAGAAAATATTTTCTTTGAACAGAGATGTATAGCTGAGAAACAGCACAGGTTTCCTTTTTGGTGAGAATCTTAATTTTCAGCACAGTTGGGCTTATTAATGATAATTACATGTATGTTATAAGTGGTGATGGTAGTTTTTGTTTAGAAATAGTCTATGTAACACTTGAGAATAAAACTTAAAAATTCCATGAGCATAAACTTAGATTTAAGCAACTTCCTCTTAGCTATGATTATTAAAAACAAAAATAAGAAAAATTTCTCCTGAAAATTATGAAAAAATAGTAACTACAAGGAAGATGGATTGAATTCAGGATATGACAAGAATTCTGATAGTCTGGTAGCAGGTGCTTTCTTATACCTTGCACAGAGTTTTAATAAACAGGTTAGGAATCTTTAGTTATTATTATTAGTAGTATTTTTTCATTTTAAATTAAAATTAAAGTTTAAAAATTTTGTTGTATTTTTCTCTATTACTCACCACAAAATATCTCTACTTCTATATAAATGTAATTGTTGATTCACTTATTTAATTAGCTATGTAATCATGTTTGCATAAGGTGAAGACCATAGGATTTTATTCATGGGTCTTCTCATATCAAGAATAAATAATCCAAATTGCTGGTCGGTAACAACTTACATATATATCTGATTGCCACTGGAGTTTTTTTAACATGTAGAGAAAAAAATTTGCCTATGAAACAACTGCTTTTCTATTGAATTCCTCAATGAAAGGATCTTTGAGTTCATGATGTATGCTTTGTAAGGGTGTATGATATACAATATGAAGTTAAAAAGCTTAATTTATGATCAACCATTAAGGAATATAAAAACTTCTCCTTGAATAAGTTATTAATATGTTCATGATTATTCTTCAATGTGTTTTAAAATAGATTGGCAAGCTGGACTAAAAAATATAATAATAAAAATGGAAAGAAGGTAAAATTTGTTTCAACCAATTATACTAAGAAGTTTAAAAATATAATCAAATTAGATAATAATAATTGATAATTTCATAATTACCACTATTAAATATAAAGTTTAGAAAATAGAACATAAAATAATAATAGCAATAAACAATCATATATAGTAAAAAAAGGTGACTTATGTATACAACAAAAGTACTAAAAACATAAAAAAGAAAATATTCTGATAATCTATAAGTAATATGAAATTTTTAAGTACATGAATATAAAAAGAAACAAAAAATAGTTAAAAAGACACTAAACGTAGAACCCTAATTTATAACTCTGTGGCCTGAGCAGAGCTATACTTCCTACTCTGGATATTGACAAGAATTCTCCTCCAGGCTTTCCGTCTGTAACAATCTGAAAGACATAGCACTGGATACAGAAAAGGTCATCAGGTAAACAGGTCCCACTTTGTAAAAAATTAAAGTTTTCTGGAGGCTACTAAGACCATAAAGGTATTTTTTTCTTTTTATACATTTTTAACAAATCATGTCTCTGATATTAAAAAGACTACTAATGCTTGCCAATCAGAGAACAATGATTCAAATTAACACTTACATTTGAGTAATTCTAAGCAACAAAATATTCATCATTAAGAAAAATCCTAAAAACAAAAAGTAACTAAAAAAGGATCAAATATGTGGTTATAGAAAGAAATCTAATTATGGCAGTGAGTACACAAAGAAAAATATATATTACACACTTTTGAATTGTACACTTGAAACTTACTGGAGTTTGTTGATCAATGTTACCCTAAATAATTGTTAACGATAATAAAAAAAAATAACAACACAACAACAATAAAATTTCAATATGCTCATAACAAACAAACAAATACAAAAATAATGGAGTTGAGGAAATGAGGAAGAAATTGACAATATAATTTATGTAACTATGTGGAGAATAAATAATGAATAGGAATCAGCTGTTTCTCACATGAGAGCACTCTCCCTTTAAGACTAATCTTGGGCAAAATCTCACCCCAAAGGACATTTCTCACTCTTTAGTCTATGCAAAGGGTCATTATATGTTTCCATAGTATCTCTCTAATATAGTAGTTATTATTTTATTGTAATAATCCCTTAATCATTCTTTTTTGGTAGACTATAGTTACCTTAAAAAAAAGTGTCAGATTTAATTTTTTCACAATGTATATATTGTAGTATATCATCAATAAACAGTTCATAAATACAGTGCAAGAATCAGCAAACGAGATAAAGGATCTCAAATTAATATTTTCAACTGAATCTATCACATCTTTTCAAATAAAAATTAATAGTTAACTCCCTTCTTTCTGCATTTGTTAAATATGAGGATCTGTATTTTAATTCTGCTCCTACTGTTATTTTCTCATTACATTAATATTTATTCCATTTCCATTTTATTATACTCCATGCTATCCCATTAATTACTATTGTTTTATCTATATTATCTAAAGAAACATTATTTTAAAATATCTTTGACATAATTTAAAATGAACTTTCTGCACCTATGTCCAATTAGTGTTATTCTCAATTGGTTTAAAATTTGGTACATGAAAAAAGGAGTGAACTGTGGGGGACTGTGTCAAGACTTTTGAGTTGAGATCAAGAGTAAACTTGGGAAATGAAATATATGAAGAATTAGTAAGTCTTAGTGGCCATAACACAAGGCTTTAAGATTTGATGACACTAATGTACATGGACTATGCAGTTTTGGAACTTCCAGTCATATGATAAGCTTTAAATGTCAAAGATTGAGAAATAAGTAAGTAGTTTCACATTTTATTCTCCATAGATACTTGGTCTCAGAATGTCTTGTGGGGTCTTACTTCACAGGCAATGGCAAATTTTATACTGATAAGTCAAAATCCTTTTTTAATCACAAGCCTTGCTACAGAGAGTATAGCAAGTGAAAGGATGCCAGACATCAACCTTAAGAATTTCAACTTACACAACAATATTGATAAAATTAAAAATGACAATTACATGATTTATTATTGTTATTGTCTATATTATTATTTTATTAAAACAATATTTTCTCTATTTTTGAATAAAAAGAGGTAAGTGTAAAGCTAAATTCCTCCCTATGACAAAGTTATGTTTACATATAGTTCCTTCTTTATGTTTGAAAACATTTGCTCAGTATAGCATAGGATTCTCTTATCTAAACTGCTAATGATTAGCAAAATTTAATATCTAAATTATTAATTTTAAACAATAATAAAATCAACTTATATCCCATGAGTAATTCCCTGGTTATAGAGAAGCCTTAGAAGCAAGTTAGATAGCAAGGAAAAGTCACATTTTAATGTAAACTGTTTAGTAATATTCATATTATTATTATATATACTGGCAGTTGACTTAACTATATTTGAAACAACACTCAAAGAATGGTTTAAAGTTAGATGTGTTTATATTTGGTAATAATAAACAGAGATTTATATAAATGTGACATGATCAAATGGTTGCAAAAATAATTTTCCATAAAAATTATTCATTTCATTTTAATCACTATCTGTAAGCTCACTCTATAGAAAAATATTTTAATATCTATCATTATTTCTTAGCTATTATTTAGGAAATGAATGTATCTCATGAATTTAAGTGCCAGAAAATGTTATTTAAAACTATATAGAAAAGCTAATGACTTTAGAAAAATAAAATTCTTTGTATGAATATTAACCAAAAAATATAAACTATTACTTTGTTAAACCAAATAATTTTACATTTTAGATTTTCTGTTCTAAATTCTGATTAAAAAAACTGTCTTAGAAATATTACAGCATATTTTGGCTGATGTAAAATTTTAAGTCCCATAGGTATATATTTTTTCACATTACTTTTTTATTTATTTAATCACCATGGCTATTTAAATTCAACTTTTTGCACCTGCAAATGAAGCAAAACCAGCTTCTGAGATGTTTTGGCATAATTTTTATAGGGGACAAGAGAAAATAAAACTCTGTTTTTTTGCTGACCTTAAATTATGTCTTACATGAATAGTAGCAACTATCCATGTCATCTTTTGTTGTTTCCCTTGGTCTGTTTTAATCTCAGTGATGTTTGTCTTCATAAGAACCCACTTCTAAGTTGAGTACCTGTATAGAGGGGAATAATTTTGTTGGTGCTTTAGGATCTATTGGCTGATCTAACTATAATAAATTATAGCATATCTTTTATGATTACTTATACTAGATGACTGAATAATGTACTCATCATATATTCCTAAACTGTTTAAGTAATCGTGTCTACTATTGTAAGCTTTATCTGAGACTAATGGACTGCAATGTGAGTTATGAGCCCTCAACTGAAGCTCTTGCTATAATGAGACTTAACTTTCTTGCCACAAAGCTTACATGATATGTGAACATTATAAAAATATAAGTGAAGAACCCATGACTATTGACTAATAATCTTGGCTTCTGATTAAGTATAGAAAAAGGAAAGTACCTCATATATAAATGATCAAATTTGTAAATGTTATCTATTCATAAAAAAACATTTTTTTAGAAAATAAATGTATTTTGATTATATAAAATAAAAAGCTTATAATTTTTGGAATAAATTTGTAATTGTCGGCATTATTTATTTATTTAAGTCCAGAACAATTACTATTGTTTCTTTTGCATTTCTAGTTTTTAGGAGCCTAAAAAATAGAATTTTTGTCAAATTTTGTATACTACTCAAAAACACATTTATTAAAGTGTGGTTTGAAGCTACATCATAGGGGAATTGATTTTTTTTTAATACTAAATCCCAGCTGATGTCAGTAAAGGCATCTGTTTCTAGTAACTACATAACAAAATGAGGTTAAAAAATGCGTAATGAATTTTACTCCCATTACATATAGTCACTCTGAGCTAAGTCTGTAGTTTTTACTGTCTGTCCACTTGAATAACTCTATACAAAACTTTTAGAATGTGTTGTAACTGACTGTAAAGTTTAAATAGCAGAAGAGCTAAAATTGCTAAAATTGCTAAATTTAATATTATGCAATCCTGCAGAACAATGTATTTCTCACACAAAAGGCTGCAGTTGAAAAAGATGTAGAGATACTCTGATTAAAAAGGGCTGCAGTTGAAAAAGATGTAGAGATACTCTGATTTTAGAAAAAAAATATTGGAAAGTAGAAGTAAGAGCAATCACTGAGAATGCCAGGATAATGGCTTTAAACCTAAGGTCAGGAAGACATTAATAGCGATTTAATCAACTTGCTCTGAAAATGGCTTTCTATATATTATGTAAAATTTAGCACCACAATAAAATACCTTTTCTGAACCAAAACAAGGTGAATAAATTTGTTAGAAAATGTTGGGGATAAATTTATCATAATCTTAAAATATTCAATTTAAATACTTTTACATATTTAATATATTCTCTTTTCAATTAATTTTAGCATAAAAGTAATACATTTATGTCTTGTAGAGGAAAGCTATTTAGGTTTTCTTATGAAGGCAGAAGAAATACTTTAGGTATGTGTAGTCATAGCATGAGCACATCATTATTCACATTTTAAGAAGCCTACAAAGCATTGTCACATAACTAAAATTAAAAAAAAAAAGTACTATGACTATTAGCTGATTTTCCTTCCATTCAACTTCTCTAGTGTTCAAAAGATTTTATTTGTTACTGAGGACTACGACTGCTAAAGGAAGTTGAAAATATACATTTATTTTATCTTTAAACAAGATTCAACCTATGTCGAGTGCATAAAATTATTAAAAATTAAATATCTGGCTTAGCAACAGAACTTAAACATGTGTCTTAGAAGAATGTATCATTTTTAGCAAGGAAATATAGTTGCTAACCTTTAATATTAACAGAACTATATTTTAACCCTGTTTAATATCATGCTAGATACAGGACTACTTATGTTAAATGCCTCTATTTAGATGAGAACTTTAAAATCCACTCAATCCTACTATAAATAAGATTTGTTATTAAATCTATTGAACATTGAATAGACAATTAGTACTCATAAAATAACTAATGAAACTTTTGCTTAAAATGGTAGGTATGGTACAGTTTGAGAGGTTAGTCCAATATGGCTTGCAGAATTGCCCATGACTACCACTGGATTCACTTAAAACAATAACAGCAGCTCATGCCTTCAATATTTAGGTGATATATTCTAAAGCTATGTAGAGAACTTACTTATATTTAAATTTTTGTCTAATTTATCACCTATAAAAAAGCAAATAAATAACTTTGGAAATGTCTATATTATAATTTTTATATTATAAAAATCCTAATCTATTTTTATAATATTCAAGAACAAAAAAGCCTAAATCAAAATTAACATAATAGAAAAAAATAAGATCATATATTAAGAAAAATACTTCGAGTTTGCTTAGAAAAAAGCTTTGAAAAAAGATAAATATTTAAGTTTTTACCTATGATGTTACTCAAAACAATGAATAGAAGAGAATAAAGAGACCATAGAGATCACTTGAAGGATCCTCTCTTTTAGTTATAACCTCAACTATTACAACTACTCTTGGGAAATGAAGAAGCATTTATCCAAATACCATTGCAAAGTAAATATAAGGCTAACATACAAACAAAAAAAAAGGAAAATGTTTCACATTGACAATGAAAATTAGCACAGCTAGATCAAGAAATGTTGTCATGTTTTTAGATTTTCTTCGTAAGTTTCACTAATTTTTTTATTATATGTGTAAAACTACTTATTTAGGTATTAGTCATGAATCTTTTGTCTTCATTATAAATTTTATTTTACCCTAATTTAATGCTATCTTCTTTAATTCTCCATGATTTCTGCTTTTTAATTAGTACTGCTACTCTGTCTATTTGGTTATATTTTAAAGATTTTTACATTTTTTATTTCAAATATTACTTATTAATACCACACATTTGAATTTGATTTTTTATGTAATCTTCAAATCTTTTTATTTTATTATTTTGGTTTAACTCATTCATATTAATTGTAATAAATAGTTAAGTTGGGCCTATTTCTCTCAGCCATTTTGTGTTTTTTATATTTTTATGCCAAATTGGTTTTATCCCTTTAACAATGGTAGATTTTGTTATACTTGATGAATTCTTTTTTTCTAAAGATATTGAAGATATATGTTATTTTCTTTTTAAACATAAACACAAATTTTTTATGCTAATAATGTCAAAGCAATAAGATGATGCATTTATTTATTCTTTCTGCCCCATCATTTATTCAGTTTTTGTGACTATAATATATAATTTCAAATACATGTCATTATTAATTGCAGATTATACTCATTTATTTTTTATAGTTTATAATTTCTTACTTTCATTATCATAGTAGAAAGAAATACTTCTTAGTAAACATAAGTTTCTTATAGTTTTGTTGATATATTTGTTCTCTCATCTTTCATTCTCAATCTGTTTAAAAATAAAATAAAATAATTTCTTGGTAGATTAAATTTTGACTAAATTTTTCAGATTATTTTATAAAAATTGTCTTTCCTCTATCTATATTTATGTGCTATTTTATTTCTTCTGCTCTTACACAGGAATAATAAAATACTTAGTCAAAATTCTTAAACTGAAGTATGTTTTTCATAAAATTCTGTTTACTCAATAAAATTTTATTACTTGAAAATAATGCTAAGTTTCTACCCTACTTCATTATGACAATCTTTTTTTTCACATAATTTATTTGTTCCACATTATCTGCTCTCAAAATACCCTTAAAATGTTAGGCTATATCTTGAGAGAGATAAATTATATGGATTTTGCCTGTTATTTAGACAGTAAAATTTAAGGAAAATTTTCCTCTCTTTTTTTAAATTATTGTATAATATATCTTACCCAGTTGTCTAATTCTAGAACATTTGTTTATAGTTTTCTTTATCCTATTTTACATTATACATATTTTCTATAACTTTGCTATAATTTTACCCATGGCTAAAGGACACTAATATTATGATTTAATTTGAAGTGACAAGGTGTTATTAAAATGATACATGTAAACATGTGAAAAGCAAGAATTTGGCCACAGGAACATATTTGATAGGAAATTTTCAACAGCTCTTTAGAGTTGATAAAATTATTGTCTGGCAACCACACAAAGAAGCAACAGTGCAGTGGAAGAAAGCATTGTCATGAGTCAGAAACCTAGGCATCTGTGCCACCCTTTAAGCTACATGACCCCCAAAATGTTAAGTTTTCTGTATCTTTGTTTATTCAGCTATGAGTGGATATAATGGAACTGCTTACAAAAAGAATAAAAAGATTTCAGGTTAATATTTTACATATAAAGAAAAGTATATGAGTTTTCCATGAAGATGGACACATTTTTTAGTGAATATTTCTTATTACTGTTCTTCTATTATATTTATTTCCTCATTGAATTATTTCAGATTCTTATTTAATATTCTTATACCAATATCACATATTGAAGCACCTTGCTTGTTAAATGTATTTTTCTCTGAATATTTCTTCTGAACGTTATTTTTTTCTGAATATTATTTTTTCTCTGAAGGATTCTTTTCCTGTCTAAAAGTGCTGAGCTTAAAGAAAAAAAGAAACCTCTTTCTAATTTAATCTAATAAGAAATCTACATGAAGTTCCATTAAATTAAATTTATCTCAAGGTATTTAAAATAATTACATAAGCAATAAAGACATGATTATAAAGATTAAAGATGACTCACATATGCATTAGATGAGGTGAGTGAAATAGTGGTAAACATTAGTAAGCATTTTTCAACTAACTTTTTTTAATGATATATTTTCATTTCTATAATTATGTTAAACTAGAAAATGTCATTGCTGCCAGTCATGGACATAATGTAAATCAGACCTTACAAATATTTCTGCTTTCCTTCTTCATCTTAGGAAATTATTTGCAAGAATTTTCTTTTATAAAAATCTTCAAGCAGAATTCCTCATCTCAATTTGATGATTAATATCATTTTATTAAAATATTTTGCATCAGTAAAAATACAACATACAATAGCTAAAACTACCTACACTTTAGGCTTTCCCAAGTGCAAAACTCATCAGTATGTGAAATAGATATTTGAGCTTTTGATTTTCTGAAGAATTGATCTAAACTCCACATCCTTAGCTGGATTTATGCAATATTTTCTTTGGCACTCATGTTTTAAAATGTGGCAAAACAGTTTTAAAGTCTAAATCTGATGGAAACCATCGAAAGCCAAAGAACAAACAAATTTTACTTGACAAAGATCCCACTAAAGGAGCAGAGTATGTATATATATATATAATATATATATATATATATATATATATATATTTTAATAAAATAAATTGATAGAGTACTGACCCATCCGATTAGAAAACTGACATAAAAAAAAACACCCAGACAGATACATTGGAAAGGAACATTAAATACTGGGTCCTAAAGAAAAATAAAAGTTACACCAGAAAGCAAATAGTTTAAAATTATTGAGACCATATATCCTCTTAACATCCTTTTTTTAATATTATACTTTTGTTACTGCTATTACACAAACATACTAGAAAAAAAGCCATTGCTGTTATTGTAAACATACTGTAAATAGGACATTGCTAATATTTCTGCCTTACTTCATCATCTTAGGAAATTATTTTCTAGAAATGTTTTCATAGAAAAGTTTAAGCAGAATTTTTCATCTCTATTTTATAGTTATTTCTCTAAAAAACCTTTTATATCAATAAAAATGCAATTTATGATAGCTATGTAGTAAATATACAGGTTGCATATTGATGTCATTACTGTTGCAAATACTGTTGAACTATTGTAATAACTAGTGAGATCTAGATTTTGCATGTTGCAAATTTATAAGGGAAAGAAAATAAATATAGTGAAATTAAGTTTAGAAAGTGGTAGGTGAAAAAAGGATTCTCTTTGATGACTTTGTAGTTAGTAAATAATCTGTTCTAAATCCTTAGTACATAGCAAATGCTTAATAATTTGTAACTATGTCTCTTTTACTTTGTTTTTTTTTTCTTTTTTGTCAACTACTACTACTGCCACTAGTACGACTATTCTGAGGTCTAATACATTTAATAGTACCAATATTAATACTATCTTTTAATATTATCTTTAATACTATGTTTTAATGAGCCAAAAGAATTAGCTTTTACTTGGCTTAATGGCCTCTAGCTTCATTCATGTTGTCACACATGTGATTTTCTGCCCTTGTTTAAGGCAGAATAAGATTCCATTGGGTGTATATACCACATTTTATTTATCTATTTGTGCATCAGTGGACATTTAGTTTGTTTTTATGTCTTAGTTATTGTGAATATTTGCAGAAATGAACATGGAAGTGTAGGTTTTTAAATATTCCAATTTTAATTACTTTGGCTGTATACCCATAAATGGAATTGCTGGGTCATATAGTAGTTTTATTTTTAATTTTCTGAGGACCCTCCATACTTTTTTCCATAGTGACTATACAAATTTCATTCCTACCAGCAATAAACAAGAGTTCTCTTTCTCCACATACTCACCAACACTTATCTTTTTTTTCTGTTTTTTTTTTTTATATATAATAGCTATTTTATATGGTGTGAAGCACTAGTCAAAGGGCAGAAAGTTTCAGTTATGTAACATGAATAACTCTAAGATATTAACTGTACTCTGAAGTGCCTATGGTTAACAATACTGTATTGTATACTTTAAATTTGCTAAGAGAATAGATCTTATGTCAATTGTTCTTATAATAATAATTATTATGCATATATATAAGGTCCAAATATAATAATAATAATGATAAAGAAGGCAAGAAAAAAAACTTTTGGAGGTAATAGATATGTTTCTGGCATAGATTGTGGTGATGGTTTCACAGATGTGGATATGTACTTATCTTCAAATTTATTTAGTTGTACACATAAAATCTGTACACATTTTTATATGTTAATTATATCTCCATAAATAGTTGTAAAAAATAAATTATTTAAAATCTCCATCAAAAAAACCCAAAAGAGTCAGATTTTTGGAATCAGATAAATTTAAGATAAAATCTTTACTAGGCTTTTACTAACTGTATGGGTTGGGAAAATTATTTAATCTATCTGAATACAAAACTTCTCATTTCTAAACATGGAGATAGTTAATTCAGCTACAAAGTTGTCATTTTTGATACATGTTGTTTTGGCTTGCAAAACCCCTGGCACATATTAGGCATAAGGTAAATATTAGTCTCCCTTTTTCCCCTTGTGTAATTCAATTACCGAAGCATGACATTTTTGCAAATCTATATAGTGATCATAAATATATGTCATAATTTATGTTTACAGTCTAGCAAGAAAAAAGAAATTGCTGAAAGCCCACATATTTAGAAGAGAAAAAAAAAGGAGCACTGAAAATATTGAAGATGTGTGAAATTATTCTCAATATTTCTATTTCTAGAATTCTTTTAAATAGCTGAAATGGAGCAATTTAAAAGCATAGAAAATATTCACTTTTAACTCAGTTTATTTCAATTTTTGTCTATATTTCTTTTAAGAAAATGTATTATCAATTGATGAAATAATAATCTCTATTTTAGGTTGCATAAGTTTGACTTTTGTGTAGAGTTGCAACTGATATAGTATTTATATTTCAAAATAAGTTCTTAAAGAGATGTTAGATGTTAACTTGAAAGTTGAATACCTTTCCAGGGCATTAAAGATGTCACTATCAAGAGTTATAATAAATTTTTATATTGTAATACTAAGCTAGACCAGTTATTTTGTCTCATTAACACTAAAAACAAACAGAAAAAAACCTGTTTATTGGAAGAGTACACTTTTTTAAATGAAGATGTTTATAATTACACTGAAGGTGCTGAACATGTATGTATGTGTAGAAACCTGGAGGCAAAGGAAAGAAGAAAAACTTTAAACATCTGTTCAAATAAAAACCATTGGCAATGTTTGAAAAGCAGCTCTTGCATAGAATCTGTATAATAAAATTCTCTTTTACAAAGGTTGTTGTTTTCATATCTGATAGCTAGAAGATCAATGTAGTAACATTCAATATGTGTAAGTGAAGAAAAAAGATTCAGTGATCACACTCATTAGTTCATGATGAAATGAATCATTTAAAAATAATTTTCATGAAGTATTATCAACTACTATTTTGTTCAATGTCATTATACATTTTCCTATACACTTAAATAAATCCCAGTTCATTACCTTTCTAACATTTAGTAGTTATATGTATTTGACAATATAAGCTCATTAAATTTTTTATAATTTAGTATATAATATTGCTGAATTATAGTAGCATTGACTAGTCCCTGTATCTTTGTATTTTATATATCAATGACAGAAAGGTAAAACATATTTTAAAATTTTAGGTTGGTAAACATAATACCTTAATAGAGAAGAAAAAACAGCTACTAGAAATTATTTAGAATTAAAAAGACAAACATGAAGAAGATAAAGTAATTAAGGTATAAGCTAACAGGTAAAATTAACACTTTTTCTCTATTGTTTGATAGTTTACATAGTTTTCAAAATATTTGCTTATTTAAAATAGCATAAGGAGTGACTGAAATATATAATAGAAGTAGTTATATAAAGAAAAATGAGGAAGTGTTTAGGAGTTGAAAAAAGAAAATATATTTAAAAAGAAATTATATTTAATTTATATTTAAAAAGAAATTATATTTAATTTCTTTTTAAAAATACATTTAAAAAGAAAATATATTTTCCTAAGTTAATAAAGTGAATCTATCATTTTGAAGAAAGAGAAAATAACATTGGCGTTCAAATCAGAGTTTGATCATCTACTTAATAAAATTGAAACCCTTAAGAATTATATATAAAATCCCTATGTTTGTGAGATAATCATTCCCAGTTTCTAATATTCAGACTCTTGGTGCCTTTAATGTATAGGGTTTCTCTACTTAGATACAATGACATTTTGCACTGGATAATTATTTCTTATGAAGTGACTCTTCTGTGCACTGTAGGAAATTTAACAATATCTCTGGCCTCTACTCACTATCCACTGCAATCACGACAGTCAAAACTGCACTTTAATGATATTCTCCAGGAAGACTACATTGTCCCACCGGAGAACTCATTAATCTATGGTGGGAACATAAAGCATCATCTATCCATTATTTTAGGATATTTAAGTTTTTTTCCAGTTTTCGGTTATTATAAGTAAGATCAAAACGCTTGTTTGGCCTCAGCTTCTTCTTACCCACTATGCTGTTGAGTGGACATTGGAATGTACTATAGAGAGTCTCATATTATGCTAACCTTGATTGCCAGAAGTGACAGCCAAGGCCCCCAAGAAAATGATTTGCATGCCACTTTTTTAAGTCTTAAACTAGTACATCTAAGTGTTAAGGCTTCAAAGGAGTCTCAAAAATATATATATTTAAAGCTTTCTAATTTCTCTTAATGGAAGGAAGAAGTATATTAGAATCAATTCATATACCCCCATACTGAGGGAGATTTATAATTTAGCTAGTTAGACTCTCACTTGTACACATTTTATTAATGCTAGAGTTTTGGGGTTTGTGGAGTGTTCTAAGAAGACAGGTCAGTCAGGTTGCCAACAGAAAGTAGACTGGGAGCGTTTATGTTAAAATGACAAAAGACGTCTCAGAAGAAAAGGTGTGAGTATCTATAGCACCTGTGGGGAAAT